>VZTF01003171.1:216378-258552 GCA_013397755.1 Cnemophilus loriae
TGTCCGCCCGCCGGCACCGGCTCCCAGCCGGCCCGACCCGCCTCGCAGCTGCCGGTGGGACCTGCCGGAAACTTTCCACGGGCGCTCGCCCGTGTCGCGTCCGCGCTGTCGGCGGGTGCCTGTGGCTCGGGCAGCCCCGCGGGGCTGTCCCGCAGCACCGCCCCGGGTGCCGGGGGCGCCGTGCCCTGCCTGAGGGACTCCCGTGCCGGCAGCCGCTCTCCAGCCCTTGCCACCGGCGGCCGGGTGCGGGGGTCCCTCGCCGCGCCGGTGCTAGCAGCGCTCCGGGACGGCTCCTCGCGGCTCCCCTTGCTGGGTTTTCGCCGGGCTCTCCGGCTGCCGGACCCCGGCCAGTGCCTTGCCTTTTCCCCTGTGTGACACCGGCCATCACTTCGCAGCCGTCCCGGGGGCTGCAGGCGGCTCCTCGCTTCTCGCGGTGGCGCTGGAGCCGGCTGCACCCCGCTGCTGCTTGCGCTCATCCCAGGTGCGGACAGGGTGGACCAGTGCGGGGCGTACCCCACCAAAAATGTCTAACCTTGACTACGTTCTGGGGGGAGCAAGCTCTCCACCCCCTCCCTGCGAACGCACCCGGCTCCGATCCGATTATTTGGATGTTCTCCCCCGTGTAGTAGGTATTCTAAATAGTTTCGAGGTTCCAACTCATGCCGTCTTCTACAGCTGAAGAGGTTATCGTTACTGCATTGGGTATGCACAAAATATGGGATGTTTAGTTTGAGCCCAGCAAACTTTTGTTTTAAAGAGAAAAGTTGTTTTTTTCTAGGCTTTCTCAGAAATGAAGAGGACACTTGTATTATAGGACACTTGTATTATAGGACACTTGTATTATTGGTTTCTTTCCTAATGAAGTTTATTTACACTTGCAATGCTATTAGTTTCGGATAACTTGTCTTTTTCTTTCCTTGTCTGTTTTGCTATGGCAAAGCGAACTAGATTGGAACTAAGTTTACTTCATTGTCCTGAATGCTAAAAACATCCTTATTTCTTTATTTCTGACTTGAATTCTGTAATACATAGTACATTTTCAAAAGGCTCATTGCTTTTAGAGGTATGCCAGAAACAAAAACCATGAAATTTTTAAAAAATGACAGTAGGGAGAAGTTAGGCATTTCTCTAACTTGCACTGGACTAAGGGCATGTGTGAGTGGTACTGAGATTACCCCCTGAAAAATGAAGAAAAAAGTACGGTGATGTTTACGAGTTGCTTTGGAACACACTGAAACCTGTGTGTGCACCCCTGCACATTTCCACACAGTAGTGGGAATAATAAAAGGTTGAAACATTGTTCCTTATGCTTAGCTCCACTGAATTACTGATCATCAGTTCAGCTAAAGCTTGGGTAGATATGCTTTAAAATATGGGTAGATTGGATTTCACTTATTCCTGTTGAGAGCCTGGTATTAGGAGGTATAAATAACCATCCTGCCTTGGCATACCTTTAAGGTCATACTCATCCTTTCTCTGGGTGGCTTCTGCTTACTACTGAAAGTGCATTTCTGGCTAAGAGGGTATGTGGGGAGTGGGGGGGTGTGTGTAGGGGTGGATATTGAGGGGGTTAACTTAAAAGTTGGATTGGAGTGAAAGGAGGCTGTCCAGCCTTTTTACAAGGTATTTGGAAAACAAATCAGCTGGATGAATGAAGGCTGTTGGCACTGGCTGAGAAGAAGGGTCTTTTTGGGAATGACTTAGGGATGTAGAGATGATTTTAAAACATAGTTGTGGTGTTTTTTAAGTCATTCTTGTACAAATGGTAATAACAAACAGAACAGAACCTGTTTTATAAATAGACGCCAAGCTACTTGCTATAAAGAGAGACTTCTGGCTCTTGTGCTTTAATGTGAAAGTTGTCAGACTCCAAAGAGTGCGTGGAAGTGTGGCACAACAGTCCAAGACTGAAAGGGACTCAATATCTCAATATCATTTGTAAAAGTAAATGCAATGGAATTTTCGTCAGACGTTAATAGTAACCAATCCCCTTGTTATAATAATAAGTACCATGGATACATGAGGCCCTGAAATAGCAGCTGCTGTCTGTAACTGAGATGTGGGACACCTTCAGCAGGAAGATTATTCCTGTGACTAACAACTGACTACTACAGTGCATGCAGGTTCCCACGTCGGTTTAAGAGATTTCCACCATTAAACCTTCCCATTCTGCTTATCATCTGAAGTCTTATGAATGCATACACACAAATCCCAAATTTAAATTCAGTGTATTTTTATCTAACCGATTATACATGTAAATAAATGCCCACAAAACTTTCACATCTTAACGTTTGTAGGGATGTGGGGTGTTCATGGGCAACTGGACCAGAACTTCTTTGCAGGACAGGTGCTGTTGTAATTTATTGTTTTGGGATATAGATATTAGTTGGGACTAAGATTTCAGAACAATTTGTTTAAAATGTAAGCCTTTAGGTACTTGGTAACTCAATTTGTCATGAAAATGTACTTATGTCATATCAGCCCATCATTATTTAAAGGTTTATACTTTTAAATAAGTAGTATGACTTTAGATTTCAGCCTAGATTTTCACCCTTTTGGAAGAGGGGGAGAGATTTGCCTAGTGAATGAACTTATGTCAGATTATGTCAGTTTAGTGTGAAGTGCTTCATATTTTTGTAGCTACACAAACATAAGAAAACATGAACAACTTTTGTCCACTAAAGGAAATCTTCCTTGTAGCTAAATAAGAGAAACAAGTCAGTTAGGATTGTGCTGTTTCCAAATTAATTTCAAGAGCATTTCAAGAAAGTTAAAATTGCATCGAAGAGAATGAACAGAATTAAAATTTTCGAGGAAGCTGGATATTCATAGGAGCTGCTTGTTGACATTTGAGGGCTGATCATGAAATGTAACCTTTCATCTTTGCAGACCAGTGATACAAATCTATCTTTGATGTAAGTCATATTTTAAAATACTAGCTGGTTAGATGATTGAAACATGGTTAAAGGTTGATGGTTAAAGGTAGATGTGTGGGATGCACTGCTTGTTGGCTTTTGCATTCTCCTCAACTAGTCTCCATTTTCTAGTAAGATAATACAATGGTTCCCCTTTTCTAGTAGCTAAATGGCTAAGGACATCACAGAGGCATAATTGACCCAAGTTCATTCCTCTCCTCAGAGGGAAAAGATTGTTGTCCTTGTGCAGAGGGATGTTCTGGCCTGAGGACAGAAGTCACTCTGTTTTTGAGTACCTGTCATTACTCTGCTGGAGCTTTACTTGTTGGAGAAAAGCTGGTGGGTGTTTGGGGTCAGAAGCAAAGCTGCAGCTTGGTCTTTGAGGCCAATCACCCAGAGTGCCCTCTGGATCAGGTGGTGTTCCAAGGACTGAAGGTGAAAGGTGATGTGCTGCAGCTTCTGACTCCTCAGGTCCCAAAGTTCCTTCTTGGGGTTAACTGGCATTTGCAGGGGCTTGAGGGAGTGCCCTGTAGAAAAACACTGTACTATAAATAAGTAGAAACAGTAACTTTTTATTTTTTAAGGCAGGAGAGTATTCCAGAGGAGAAACCATTTCAAAAATTTCTCCTTCAAGACTTGAGAAATGTTTTGGTTGTGGGTGGAGTGTCTTTTTAAGACTCTGCAGAGCCTGTGGGATCTTGGAAATCCCTGATGTGAGGAGGCAGGGGACAGACAGAGTATGGCAGGAAACAGGTTGGCTGGCTGGTGCGTGGAAACGTAAAAGTTGTGTTAGCAGTGGGGTGTCTGGGTAACTCATCTGCTGCTAAGAGGCTGTGGTATTCCCCTTTTCTCATTTGCCTCTGCTGGAGAAGGGCAGCTCTCCCTGTGGCTGGACAGAGTCCCAGAGCAATGCCATCAGTGCCTGCTGCCCTGGGCTACCTCAGCTGAGTCAGCGCTTGACATGGTGCCAGTGGCTGCGTTGGTCCTCATGGTGAGAGGTGGAAGGTACTTTGAACTGGTGTGGCTGCACTCTGAGTGGACTCTGCACCTCATCGTGACAGCAGCATATCCTGCCCTGAGTCACAGATACCCTCTTGGGTACCACCAAGGGCTGAAATCCATGTCAGGGCTGCCACTGGGGACCTCGAGCCCATCTTGCACCTGCTGGACACCAGTGAGTCCTGCTGGTTGGAAAATAAAGCAAGCATTCATAATCTTAAGAGCCGCTCTGTGTTGAAGGAAGCCCGTGACTGATGTTTTCAGCTCAGAACAGAACTGCTTGCATTCAGTGTCAAATGTATGGCCTGAAGTTAAAAAAAGTGTTTTCAATGTGAGATTAGTTAATTTAGAAGTCCCTGTGGGATGTGAACCTTCTCAAAAACTTGCTTCCTCTGCTTGTTGCTATAGCACCACCCTGCTCATCCCACCCTGGTGGACCTTCTCTGATGGTCACAGGAGAAGTAGGTCTTTTGTGGTGACAGTTCATAGCTGGAAACCAGATTGGGTTCTTCTGCCTATCACATGATGGGGTGTTCCTAGATAGGTTTTGAAACATGGTCTACCTAGCAGATTGTTACCAAGATTTCTGTTCCTGAGGACTGAAGAAATGGATGAGATGTCACAGGAGTAGTTTTACAAAGCTCCTCATAACTCAGGTAATGAGGTAAGGTCTTTTTGCATTTACTTATGAAGAAAGAAAAGTGCTGTTCTATAACATTAAAATTATATCCTTTGCAATTAAAACACAGTGAAATGCTGAATTTTCTGACTTGAGGTACAGATTTGAAGAGTGGGATAACAGAAAGCTATAGCCATAGTAGGCTGAAGAGCAGTACTGCCTCTTGAGATACACTGGTTTATTGTTACAAAGTATTTTTGATACTTGGGTAGCAACATGCCTTGCAATTAGTTTACAATGAGAGGTCTGTTGAATACCACCATCCAGAAGAAATACGCATAATTTCTTTCTTCTAATCAAATGTACATGTTCTGGCGTAATGTATAAGTTCAAATTTGTTCTTCTGGCCAGCTGCTGGCAGAGTCCAGAGCCACTGGAACCGTAAATACAACAGTCAAGTCGTTTTATGATATGAAACTGAAGAATTCAGCATTGGCACAGATCCTAGTGTGGTTGCTTTGGCTCAGTGTCAAAGCTGATGTTTATATCTGTGTTTGTCAAGCAAGATTAGTTAGCCTGGTTAATTATACACAGGAATGTATAATTTTTACTTGACAATCAGATGAGTATAAACTTGGGCATATTAACACTTGTTTTTGTTCTTCATCAAATTATTCTCAATGACTTTTGAAACTTTCAAAAGAACTACTTCTCTGAAAGAGGCACTTGGAGAATCTTTTGGATTAATTCTTCTTTCAGCAGGGACAGGATATTGGAGAAATTGATCAATATTTTAGACAGTGATGCACATATCTGTAAGTGGGTTCAGAAGCATGGGAAGCCTCTAGGGAATGGTGTTTGAGTTAATACTCAGGTGTGGAAGTTGCAAGCAGCTTGAATTCAGTACCTGTTATGTATCATCACTCTTAAAAACCTGACTAGTGCACTGGCAAACTTATTTCATGGTAGGAAGTGGCAAAACTGTGCTGCCTTCAGTGTGTGTTACACCAGAGCCTTTGGCAGACAGGTGGCTTCTCTTGGTCCTCCTTTCTCCCTCTTGCCAGAGGAGAAATCTGTATCCACCCAGTGACCTTTATCACACTGTGCCAGGAGCCTGTCCGTGTGCTTTACTGCTGCAGCCCCAGGGAAAGGCAGAAGGTGGTTAATCCTATAAGTGAAGGGAAGCGTAAGTGCTCTCAGGCAATGTAAAGATATGAATGGTCTGTTTATCCTGAGTTTGTGCATGTATTTGTGGCATCAGGGCAGTTTCTTTCTTGTCATCTGTAGTTTTGCAGTTCAGCAGTTCTTTGTGAGTCTTGCTAGACTCTGGTGTTACACAATGGTGGCCAAAGCAGTGAAGTTTCCCACAATCTCTTCTATACTGGTCATGCATTTTCTGCAGTAACTTCTTATTCATCGCCGTGCCTGCTCTTGAACCAGTCCTTGCTGGTACCATATCAGCTCTTAATGCAAGGGACTTGCAGAGGTTGTGTTTCTGGTGTGCTGGCCAATAGCTTGATCACCTGCAAGCCCTAAATAAGTATATGCCTCTCAGTTTGCTTTTATATGAGGACTCATTGCTCACTGAATGCCAGTGTAACTGTAATACAGGTGCCATTAAGGCCTCTGTGTATGGGGAGTGTTTGTCCTTTGGACTCACGGGGGTGCGTGCATGGCATCGCAAGGTGCAGTATCCTTGGGAAAGCCACTGGGGAAATGACAAGATTCAGAGTTCAGTGCCCTGTCCTGCTGAGCTTGCATTTTGGGAGAGAGGAGAGCTGGCCACGGAATCACAGAATCAATTAGGTTGGAAAAGACCTCTGAGATCATTGAGTCCATGCTATGACCAAACACCACCATGTCAACTAGACCATGGCACGAAGTGCCACATCCAGTCACCTCCAGGGACAGTGACTCCACCACCTCCCTGGGCAGCCCATTCCAATATCTAATCACCCCTTCTGTGAAGAATTTCTTCCTAATGATCCTTGCTATTAATATTTGTATGCCTTTTCCCAAGGTAATTGTTAATGAATAATTCAGTCCATTACATACAGTTCATTGCTAATAGCAGTATATGTTAAAACGGACATTGATTCTTGTAACACTGATGCAGTGCGGGAAGTGCACGGTAAAAGTGGCTTGTTTCTTTGCATTAAGGATTCCAGCTGTGTTAATCCCAGTGTATTTGATTTCCCAGTAAACTCTTCTTTCTTTGACTTCCAGATTTATCTGGATGGTGACTCAGTGTAATACGGACTTAGCCTGCATGTTGCTTCCTGAGAAATTTGCTTGATTTATTACATGGAAGTATCTTCTTTATCCTCTTCTGTATTGCACAGATTTTTTGTTTTCCCTGAGGTGGTGGTGTTCAACAGTACTGCAAGTCCTTCCTATATGTGTGTGGAAGGGATGAGAGAGGGAGAAGATAAAACTACCATGATCCAAGCATGAATGCATTTTTAATTAGATGAATTTTTGATGTTTGCTGAACAAACTTGATACACTTGGAAGAGATCAATACTTTTATCAAATGTTTCAAGAGGATTCTTACTAAGACAAGGTACTTTCTTCTTTTGTGTTTCTTTGAGGTATTCACTTTTTCTTCCTGCTCCTCTTGCAATTGGGTTGACTTTTCCCATTGCGTAACAGGCCAGGGGCAAGTGGTCCCTTGGCACCAGCAGGTCCCAGAGCACTCACCCATCTTGCAGTGGATGGCTTGAGAGAATGAGGAGGTCAGGAAGGGAAGCCTGGGAGTTAAGTGTTACTGGTTTTAAATCTACGGAGAAGGAGGATGTGTGCATACCAGCTTGAGGGAATTTAAAGCTCTTGGTTGGATTTGTCGTGACTGTAATCCTTCTGTCACAAAGCTGAAGACTGAAACAACATTGTTAGAAAGCTGCCAGCAACATGTCTCCTTAAGCTTCTGTGAAAAGGCTTTATTGGTAAGGTTTATTAGTAGAGGAGCTCTTGGGAAGAGGTGTTTTGGAAACTGCTTCTGGTACCTGTGCCTAGGGCCGATGGCTGCTGTGGTGGGCTCCAGGGTGAATAACTGATGCAGTGATACAGAACTTGGTGGGGCTTGACAGAAGATTTTGACTGATGCATAACACTACATAACAATTTGGTTTACACCTTTTATTGCTTTGAAAAGAGATGACAGAGTTGGTCAGAAAAGCAAGAAGGTCTCTCTGTTCAGTCAGAGGTGAAGAGTAAGAGGACTTACTTCAGAGGTGAAGTAAGATCATGAAGGAGGCTTATTCCAAGTAAATCATCTACCTCCTACTGTTTAAACTATTCACAGGCACGTCATCCCGTCAGCGCACCACTCGTGATCATTCCTGTGAATGATTTGGAGAGAGCTGTAAGCCCTGTTTCCCCTCCATCACTCACACATATGCATCTACTATCTCCCAGTGACAGAAAGGAGCTTTTTCCCCTACAGTCATTTTTCTCTTGACGTTGTGCTTTGATAAGATTAGCAGGTGAATAAACTTAGTGCCAACATGCAAAGCACTTAGTAGAAAGCACTTGATTAAACAACCTACTTGTTGCTCTGATTTTTCAAAAATAAAGTAATGCAAGAGATTTTTGCTGACCATAGTAGTTCCATGGAGGCTTACTAAATGTTCGTGTTTAGCCACCCAGATAAAAATGAGTAGTGTAAATTACAGGAGGTACAGCATAGCACTCTATCTGCATTGGCTGGAAACAGCACAGTTTGTCCAAAGCTTTGCAGTTGGAAATGGCAGAGTAGCCATGTCTTTTGCCAAACATCAGGGAATTGCATCGTACTTTGTAGCAAAACAAGATAACCATTTTAAGTCTTGTATCTGTCTAGTTCATGTGAATCCTTTGGTCAAAATAAATAATCTGTTTTCTGTGCTTTCTTTCTGGACCTGAAAATCCAAACAAGAGATGTCTGCATTTTTCCTGTCTGTAAGTCATAATATAATTAATCATTGCTTATGTGTTCTTGCACTGTAATTTTTTATACAAAGTGATAAGACAAATGTTTTTAAAATTTTGGCTCCAGTTCAGCAATTCACTTAACTACTTGTTCTTAAAGGCTCTTTCAGATCAGTGGGACCTGAAGCACATCTTCTGGTGCTTGGCTTAGACTATGCTAGAATATGTTTAGAAGACTTCAGGAAAAGTTGCATTTCTTGTGCCATCCCTGGTCTTTGTATAATTTTTTTTCTTACATTTGAAATGCAGGTCATCTTTTATGTGGTCTCTTGGGAGGCAGCAAGGAGCCTTACTTGATGAAATAGATAGTAGTTATGATTTTTATCTGACCTTTGCAACTGACTGTCTTATGGCAAACTTGTCTTAATACCATTAACAGTAGCAGTTATTCCAGTAATGCATTCAGAGAGATAGGCAGTGCATGGTGGGGAGTGCCATGTGGAATGGGAAAAGCCTGGGGTGTGAGAACAGTGGGCTTTGTGGTGGTAGAGGTTGGCTTGGAGCTTCCTGACTGCCTTGAGACTCCAGGGAGTGAAGAAAGCATCTTGCACAGCCCCTCACTGGACCATGTGGGTAGAAAAAGCAGAGCAGAACCAGAATTTAGAATTTGAGACAGAAGATATTAAAGAAGTGGTGGGAGGAGGGAAGTGTCAATTAGTCCTCAGCTTCCCTCTTCCTGGGTTGTTAACAGTCCTAGGGTGTTGTGCTTGCTGCTAAAGACTGTATGTGTAACTGCACCTTCCTCTTCTGATTTTCCACAGGAAATCTGGTAGAAGTGGTTTGAAAAGTGGAAAAAGGAGAAGCTTCACCATAAATGCTGTAACACGTCCTGCTGTTAAAACATAAAACCCATGTCATATAAGTAGATGTGCACAAACAGGACAGAGTCCCCCAGAATGTATTCATAACTGTGTTCTTTACAGTATTCACCAGTGTTTCCACCTAAGTAAATTAACTTGCCCTCTGTGATCTGCTGTATGGAGCATATGCATGGTGTCTCTGAAGCAGGCCAACTGGAAGGGTCACTGCCTGGTTAACTGTTTTACAGACTTCCTGTTCATGAAGGAGCGATGAGAGGATTTGTGAATGCTGATCCTCATTGCCAAATTTGGTGTAATTCAACATTTCATGGTGGTCAAACACTGAAGTGTCAAAGTTGTGCATTTTACCAAGATATTTGAGTGCATAACTTGATGTTTAACTGGTGACCTAAAGGCTCAGTGCAGTCTCACATTTGCACTGATAATTTCTTGGCAAGAGTAAAAATGTAGTTGACGTGGTTTTTTTGTTTGTTTCTTTACACTTGCATGTCTGCAACTGAAACAAATACATTTTTTTTTTCTTTGCTGGCACTTGGTTAAACGCATGTTTCACTGCTTACCATCTGTAGAAGCTACTGCTGCTAGTTACAAGCTGTATGAGTACAATGTTTTGGCTGCAGTTAGAAAAGGCACTGGTTGTGCCAATAGTGACCATAGCTATGGGCAGGCATAGTACCTACTTGACCCCCACACTGAAGTGGGCACATGTAAACCTATGGCTCTGCCTCCCCCTCGAGTATCTGTCCTGCCTTCCCCCTCTGTGTTTCCCACCACAGAGATGCATTTGTGCCCCATCTGTCTAGCAAAGCCAGCTGCAGGACTCCCACCAAATGGGCTCTTACCCCTGCTCTTCCCACATCCTGTCATGCCTATGCAGTCACTATCTCTCATCTCCATCCCAGGGAAGAGACAGGGATGAGGGCTGCTTCCTCTGGCTGCCCAGCTAGCTGGCATCCTGGGAGAGCAGCCTCTGTCCAACCTCCAGCTTGGCTCAGCCTTGTCTTCCCCTCTGGTGGCTCTGAGTACGTACTGCTCTGGTCACATTGGCTGCCAGAAGAAAGATTATGGAGAGGAAGAGGAAAAAGGAGGGAAATGAGCCAGAAAGACCACTCCAGGCTTTCTGCATCCTCAGGAAACATCCTGAACTCACACCAGAGAGACTGCCTCCCTTGCTCAAGAGTTGCAGTGCTTCCTGCAAAAACTACTTTAGATGCCATAGAACATTATTGCTGTAAGACTCAGTCCTGAACCGGGCCTTGAGAAATCTCCTCAGGGCTGCTGCTTCGGTGAGTTGTGGTGGTGGGAATGACTGGGTCAGGCTCCAGAGGGGACTGCAGCAAAGCAGAGCAGGAGGTGTGAGCAGGCTGAAACCTGTCAGTATGGCTGTGTCCCTGTGCAGGGCCACTGCCCCAGCAGGAGAGTCGAAGCCCTTGTCAGTGGCCATAATGCAGCTGGGCTTTAGGTTGGTCTCTTCTGTCAGGTGGTGGCAGCATAAATCCATGGGAGACACTTGACCAGTGGAAAAAGAGAAGTGGGAATTCAGCAGCACGTGTTCAAATCCAGAATCTAATGTTGTCCATGGCCAGGTTAGGGAGCAGGCTTCCTTGTTCGCGAGTTGAGGGCTTTTGTGAATATCTTTAAGACGTGCAAACGTAAGGCTGGCAGTCAGTTTGTGGTGTGTGCATGTCTGTCTAAGCATGCTTGCTTTGCTCAGAGTTGCCAAGGATCTGTCTACACATACCTTAGTGGTGCAAGTACCAGCTGTGTAGATGGTGGAGAGGGAAGGCACTAAAACACTTAGGAAGATTTATCTGGGTTTTTTGCCAATACATTTTATTGCCTAGCCTCAGAGCAGGTGTACAGTTATATTATTACAAATTTGCCTTGAATCTGAATATCTTGTTTCCCTTTCCTGCACAGAAAAATGGTGTGTCACAGCATACACATCTATCCACTTTAACTGAGAAATTGCACTGTTGTAAAGTGCACTTGTAGACAGAGCAGTACAACTTTATGTGCAGGCAAAGCCTTAGAGGTAAAGACTACATGTTATTGAACTATAGTAGAAATTATTTCTGATGGTAATTTGTTATAGATAATTTTAATGGGTTTTACCCTTAAATATTCATTCACACAAAATCTTATGCAGGATACTGTTGTCTAGGCAAGGTCCTCTGTAAAGCTATGGGTGACCAAAAGATGTGTGGGTAGCGAGTGAGACGGCTTCCTTCCAAAATTAACGTAGGAGATAACTGGTCTCATCCATTAGCATTAATTTGGTGTTACCGCTGTGATAACAAGCACTTGAGAACATTGATCTCTCTGTTTATGCAGTGCAGTAGCGTCTTAGCAGCCTCAGAAGCCCAGACGGCTCTGACAGGGAGGACCCTTGTGGCATATTTGGGGTACCTGCCAAGTGTGACGGTGCTTCTCTGAACCTTGCATTCCTCTCTGGCAGTGGAGGGTGTTTTCACTGAGCCGAAGGGGGCAAAGGAAAACATCTCTCCTAGTGTGGTGCTGCCTCTGGCGCGGCGGGATCATGCAGGGTCACAAGAGGTGTCCTGGGTGGTGGCCCCAAGGAAGGACTGACTGTTCTTGGCAGCTGGGGCCCCCCTGTCCCCTCGGCACACCTGCTTCTAGGTGGTGGCTCATCACCTCTGCCTGCCAGGATGTCCAGGGCTGCCCCCGGTGAACTGGCGGGAAGCGTTTGAGGTGCTGCATACCGAATGTGAGCTGATAAAAGTCTTGTGGGCAGTGTTGCTCACTTGCCCTGGGCTCATGGGCTAAAAATAAATGGGTAATAATAACAAAAGGATGTTGGCAGCTCAGCAGCTCCAACACCAGCAAAAGTTTGCCTATGTTGTCGCTGTCTTTCCTGACCTTTATTAGTGCAACCACAAGAGTGTCAAAATATGCAGTTCTTTAAATGTTGCAAAAAAAATAAAAATTGGTATAATCCTCTGGGTGACTAGAAGCAGAACTGAAAAGGGTCTGACGTGCTGATGAAGAATGAAAGGCTGGAATATTTCAGGAACTGTGAGATTATCTTTCTACCCCACAGATGAGAAATGTTCCTCAGAGGATGTCTGTGCTGGTTACCAGGCTTTTATTCCCTGCTGAGAAACTGAACATACAGGGACGGTCCTTACAGATTTTCTTAATGAGTTTGCACTTATTTATGAATTTGCCTGTCTGCGGGGGTGGTGCTTGTCACGATGTCCCCCAGGGCTCATTACGGGGGATGCTTTCTCCATCTGCATCAATTGCTTGGGATGCTTTCTCATTAGTGCAGCTTGGCCAGGTTTGGTTCTTTGGGGAGAAGAGAGGACAGAAAGAGTTTTCTGGGTGATGAAAGAGGGCTTCAGCAAAAGACAAAAATAATCCTAAATGTAATTAGACAGTTTTTTTTTTTTTTTTTAAGTGTGGGAGATAAGCCTCTGTGCCTGTGTTTGCAGCAAAGGAGGGAGAGACAGCCCAGTAAGAACGAGAGCCGAGAAGTGCCTTGAGCGCCTGTGTGCTCGCTGCATGTGTGGGTTTCCCCTCTTCCCTCCGCAGCCTCTCTCTGAAGTGCACTCTGGAGTAAAGTTTGCATTTGATCGCCGATCGCCTCACGCTCCGCACGTAGCACTGTCGTTAAGCCATCATCTCGCTGGCCCCGAGCCAGGGCTCCCAGGCGCAGGGGCGGGCGGTCTCTCTAAACTGAACAGCCTTTATTGATACCTCGATGCACTGCGCATGTTTACAGCTGCTAATTGGAGACTTAATCTGAATATCCTTGACTGAACTAATTCACTGGCAATAGCCTTTTAAATTTCAGGTCCTGCCGTGATGGTATGCCTGCTCTTCACAGCACGCTAATCGCTTCTGGAGCGGTGTTGCCGCTGTGTGCGTGCAAGGCACAACGACCCAGTAACACCACAGACCAAAGCGGAGTTTTAGGTCAGAGGAGGATGTAAAATAAAAATCTTGCCCGATTTTGCATTTGCAGAAGATGAGAGAAGCACTTGAAGTACTGGAGAAAAGTGTTAATTGACATGTGCGCAGACGTATGTAGATTAATTAAGCATACAAGAAAGGAGGTTAATTCTTTTAATTATTACAACAAGCAAAGATGCTCACTTGCAAGGACAGATGTGATCCTATGGCAGTTTCATATTTGTTTCCTTAACTTTCAGTGTTCTGTTTTCTCCTTGCTGTGCCTGGAGGCTGAATACAGACAATTTGGGTGGTGGTCTGAAAGCAGTGTTAGTTTACTTGGCTTTTTAAAAAATGTGAGCAATGTAGACAGTATATAGTGGTAGGTGAATGCCTGGGACTCTTTTGCCCTTGGAAACCTGGAGAACTTTTTCCATGGTCAGATCTTTTCAGAGTTTCTGAATTGCCCCTTGCCTTCAGGATCCTGTAGGATCCCAGAAAGTATCCAGCGATGGGGACAGCTCAACAGAACTCACTGCTGTCTCCAAAGGCTGGTGCACAAATGCTCCCTATTCTCTTGGCAGTTGCAGATGGCCGCTGCCTACACGAGGCATGGCTGTTTCCTGCCTTCTCATTTCACAGTGGCACTGCTCTGGCAGCCAGCTTGAACTTGAAGGGCATCCAGATTTATTTCTAAGTGTGTGTTCTGTTAAGAAAAACAAAAAAAAGTACTCACAGGCTGAAACAGTCCTTCATATTAATAGGCTATGAAAAACTAAATTTTGTTGCCAATCATTAGGAAAGCTTCCTAAACCCCATCACAGATTCATTTAACAGGGAACTCATTTTTAAAGCAGCATCAATCTGTGATCTGGCTTCCTTACAGACACATTCCATAAGATTTGAAAGCTTATTAGGGTCTCCTTGAGCTACAGCTAGATAACATGCCACTCATCAACAGCTGTGTGGCATGGAGATAATCTATGAACAGAGCTTTCGTGGGTAGCTCTTTGTTTCTACCCTTAGTTATTAGAAGAAATTTAACAAGCAGGAACAGTTTTCCATCTTTTAGTAATTAGAATATTATCAGGTAATAATAGACTTTCGGTTGGTAAGCAAAAATAAACCAGTGCCTTTAGCATCTTTTTCTTGCAGATGAGAGAATAGTCTTTCCCACAATTCCTACCCTCAGGCTGTTCCTCAAAAAATTCTTAAAAAAAGTGCTTTTATGTACCTGCAAACAACGAGCAAGCTACGATGGTGCATGCAAAAGACTAAATAAAATAAAAAAGGAGAGATGAGGTTTCAGCTCCTGGAAGATCTGAATCTGATGATCAAACTTGCATGTAAGTAGAGAGAAGCAAGTACCAGACCACTTGGTGAAAATGCTATCCATGGAAACAGGATTTTTTGTTTATACAGTTCCAAGTAATAGTTTGATTGAAGACTGATAACCAAGTTATGCTGAGGAAAATGAGGGAGCAGTTTCTCATTCAATACTGCCACTGAAGCCCATTTCATGTGTTGCTTTACTGAAGTGAGCAGAATTTTACTCCCTCTTGGAACTGGTGATTCCCTTTCCAACAGGCACTAAGCTAATGTCTCTGATTTGTTGGCGTTTCAACATAATTTTCTTCCCTCTGTTCCTTCGCATCTCTAAAGAGTATTAAGTTAGACCAGTGTTCCTGGTTCATGCTTCAGTATAGCAGTGGAGTATTTTAACTTTCATAAATTCAAACAAACTAATATTTAATAATGTTCATTAATATTTTATACTTAACCATTATAAGTTATGCGGCAGAAAACACTTGGGTGCAATTGGGTGCAATAAGGAATTACTTAAGAAACACCCCATAGCATTTGTGTGTCAGTCAATCCTCAACTGAGAATCTCTTGTCTTTGATCATGAAATGTCAGACTACTCATGTTCTTTTAATTTAGAGCATGCTGGGTACCTTTCCCTTTCTGGATATAAAGACTGTGCACATCTATAAACTAGAATCAGGTTGAGCACAATGTACGTTCAGAACTAAGACAATCAAGTGAACCCTGGTAGTCTTCATTTGAAGACTGGTCAAAAGTGATTTTTGTTTGCCCTCAAGTTCAGAACTGAGAACCACATATTGGGCTGAAATTCGGGAAGTGTGCAGCCAAATAACAATACATGTGAAAGCTACAGTGGCTCCAGCACCGTTAATTGTTATTAATACCTTGGTTTTCTAGACAACCATCGTAGTGATATTGTAGATCAGCATTGCTTTGTGCCTATATAGAACCTTTCAACTAACTTTACATGTAACTTCTGAATTTAACTTTTTGATGTCCAAGCTGTACACAGCGATGATCTACAAAAGGGATCAAAATTAGCTGCTGTTCAGCAATATACCGTATAAATCTGGTACAGAAAGTGGAAAAGCATATTGTGGAGTCTTTAGCTTAATCTGCAAAGGTTGTTGGTGTTGGCAGGATTGAGTTGCACAGGACAGGATTTTCTCTGCTGCTTGCAAAGATCATACTAATTCTGAGAGAAAAATAGGGGATTAGTATGGGGTTACAATGCCATCTATACAGTCTGTACTGCGAGTGCACTGGGGCCCTGGCTTAGTGCTAGTGGGCACGGACAGCTTCTTCATCTGACCTGGTGTCACCACTGCTTCCTATTAAGCACTGTTCATTTCCACTTATAAACATCTTCTATCTGAGATATTTTCTGAAATGTTCTGTTCCAAGTATCAGGCAGCTCTAGCATTGCTTATTTTGTAAGTCATGTCTCACAGCATGATCCTGGCCATCAGCTAAGAGAATTTGTTTTTCTCCTTGCTAGAAGCCCTGGGAGGCAGGGAAAAATCCTCTCAATGGAACAGTTGTTTTTTGTCTGCCTTCAAACTTTGCTAGTGTCTTGCAGTTTGACTTGCAGATTTCACTGGCTGACTTGAGTGCAATACTTAGACTGAATGATAGATAACTTATTTCTGCAGGCTTCTGTGCAATGTGGAATTTACTGATGGTTCCTGGGTCCTTACTAAAGCTGGTAATTGCTGCTTGTTTAACTTGTGGTTGATTTGCACCCTCTTGGGAAAGCCAACATCCCTGAAAGTAACAGGGCAGAAACTTTAGTCTTGATGATTTGCTTTTCATTTTCCAAGTTTTGTAGGGTTTAATTTATGACTGTTGACTAGACTACCAGAGCATTGGTCTTCATATGGTGGTGTGTATGTGTGACTCCAAAGGCACGCATCTGGATATCAGTTTTTAACTATTCAGTTATTGTGTAAGACAAACTCTTTTTTTTTAACTTAGAAAAGGGGAGCGTTGCAGAAATTTTCTGAGTGCTTACACTGGGAAGTTAAGCCAACCAACAGCCATTGTAATGCATTGTATTGAGAAGGAAAAAGTTAGGTACATTCCTGCTCATTACTGCCTGTTATAGTTAGTTTGATTAGTTTAGGTTTGGAGTTGGTTAATGAAGGGAGGAGCTGCTTCCAAAAATGGAGTGTGCTCTTCTGAAGACAATAGCCAAAAGTATAGGAAACATTTTTTACTAATACTCCACGTGCACACCTGGAAAATGGTTTGATTATTGTTATTGAGCTTCTGGCTTTTGTAGCTAGACCGTGCACTAAACTGGCAAATACCAGTGTTCACAAATTACCTAAATTAAGTCTAGGTCATGCATCTCATCTCCTGTTTCTTGTTTGCTTTAAATGAATCCAAAAGTACTGCTAACAGCTGGAATCCCTGCTGAGGCCAGCTTGATCTGCTCTGGAGCTGCTCCAGCCATTGCTCTGATAAAGCTTGATATCGTTTCAACAGTCTCTAGGAGAACCAGAATGATTTCCCTTCATTGTTTAAGGTTTCATTCAAATATTCGCTGTGCCAGGAAAAAGGATATTTCACTTCTGCTTTTCTTCCTTCGCTGCTGCTACTAGAAGACTTTTTTCTCTTTGCTTTTCTGAAAGTTAAGCTATCGTATGGCCAGTGCTTTAGGATTCTGTGGGAATTGTTCCGCTTAATCTCCAGGGACTGAGTGTTGCAGTTGCAAAAGGTGCACACTGTAAATAAATAAATTATGCCTCAATGTTGGAGACAAAGCACATGTTCCGCTAAGAGAACATACTACGTGGGGGAGGCCGGGGAAAACTCTGGCCTTTTGCCCAGATTTCCATAGTAAATAAAGCACCTCAATCCCTTTAAGGATCTGCCTTTCAGTCTGTTGTTCAGTAGCTTTTTGTTTGTGGAATTAAAAAATAGTAGTAATACTGGATTGATTTTTAGGCAGTTCAGTAATCTTGGAGTAATGTCTACTCTCCAAAGAGAGACTTAAGGCCACCATAATTTTGTGTTGTGCATCGACTTAAAAACGAGGTATTATCAGTCAACAAGGTTGTATTCCCATCATGCATAATCCCTCTGGTATGCTGAGCAGAGCTCTGCCAAGCTGGGCCTCACTGGTGGTGTGGGTGCCCATGCCCGTGGCAGCAGCCGTGCCATGCCCAGCTCCCCAGCACAGCCCTCCTCCCTGCCCGACTGTCAGAATCGCTGCCCCCTCTCCTTTGTGCTCTCAGGATGTGTTGGGTTTGCAGGGCAAGGTTTTGGTAGCTGAGGGGCTACCGGGGTTGTTTTTGTGAGAAGCTGTCAGAAGCTTCCCCCATGTCCAACAGAGCCAATGCCAGCCGGCTACAAGATGGATTCACTGCTGGCCAAGGAGAACTTGGGAGTGAAGTTGAGCCTGGGAAGAAGGGAGGGGTAGGGGGAAGGTGTCTTAAGGTTTGGTTTTATTTTTCATTATCCTACTGTGATTTGATTGGCAATAAATTAAACTAGTTTCCCCAGGTCTAGTCTGTTCTGCCTTTGACAGTAACTGGCGAGTGATCTCTCCCTATCCTTATCAGCCCATGAGCCTTTCATTACATTTTCTTTCTCTTGCTCAGTTGAGGAGGGGAGTGATGAAGCGGCTGCAGAGTCACCAGGATTGTGTTTCCCAGTGTATGAGGATCTTGTTTTGCAAAAGGTTACTATTTGAATTATTGGACCTAATGCAGCTCACTGCGCATGGGATGGGTGAAGGTGCACCTGCATGAGGTGCTGTGCTAGTATCTGGAGTGTGGGAATGCACGAGGTGGATTATCCTCACCAGTGAGGGCACAGCTTCCTCAGACCATTTTTACATTGCAGATACAGTTGACTTGTGGTTTCCACCAGACTTATGCCCTTAACAGACTTGTTTTGAGCACTATGCTGTAGGCTGGCCCTTACTGCTATTATCAGGCTGATAGTGAAATGTAGTGCAGCTCTGGAGCCATTTGTAACAGTAGAATGACAACAGAGCAGACAGGATCTACAGCAAGGCATGTACCTAACTGCCAGGTGTGATGGAAGAGGGCTTATTACTTGGAATTAAAAGTACTTGCTTTTGTTTCGCATACTGTCCTGACCCTGCAGTCACTAGTCTCTAGGCATCTGTGGCCTGAGGTGTGGAGAGCGGGCCCTGGTGACTTACTGCTGCCTGCAGGTACTGTTCTGGTGCTTGTTGTGAGGAGGAAAGTTAATTCATACATGGCTGACTCCTGTGGATAGATTTTGTTCTTGGTAGCAGAGCGTTCAAGGGATCCACTGCACTGGCTGGCAGTAGCTTCTATGCTGGTGTTTGCTGGCACAGTAAAATTTCCTTGGTGATTAAATCAGCGTGTGCTATACTGTACCTCGTCATGTCCCATGAGAACAGCATGGCTTTCGCATGTGCTTGGAAGAAGAAAACAAGACTTCTGGGGTTCCCAGATAAAAATTTCAATTGCTCTTAGTAAAGCCTATACTGTCAGTCTCCAACTATCAATTACATTATCAGCTGCATATAGAAGATCATTGGAACAGGTCATGCAAATGGTGCACAATCATACCCTCATTCTGTGGGACAGGCATGTAAAATAGAGATATCTGAAGTTAAGATTTTATGGTCTGAATGGATGGAAAACTAGATGGGTAAAAAACTGATTGGATGGTTGGACTTGGAGGGTCGTGGTTAATCAGACATATTAGCCTGGAGGCTGCTACCAAATGGAGCACCACAGGGATCTGTTGTGGGAGCTGTTGTGTTAAACACCTTTATTTATCAGTAACCTGAAACAGATGGCGGAGTGCACTCTCTTCAGCGGTGCAGGACACCAAACTTAGGGGGACCAGTTGATGCCTTTCAGGGCAAGGCTGCTACTAAAATGAACCCAGATGGACTGGGGAAACAGGCCGACAGGAACCTTAAGAAATTAAACATGGGCAGATCTGACGCCGGCCCCTGGGAAGGAAGAGTCCCTTGTGGAAGTATAGGCTAGTAGACAGTGAGCTGAACATGAGCCTACGGTGTGCTTCCTGCGCAGCTTACATATGGGAGCACAGCACATAGATTGAGGAGTGATTATCACTCTGTCCTCTTCTCTGCAGAAACCACATCTGAACACTATCTGCAGTTTTCCAACTGAATTTAGTCCATCATTTCCCATCACTCTTGCTGCTAATACTGGCAAACAATCTGGAGATGTCACAGGAGTGGGAACAAGACTTCTATTGCAACAACTTTAGTGGTGATCGGTATCACTACCAAGTACCCCCAGTAGTGAAGAGTGACTGAAACAAAGCACCCTACCAGCAGTCTCACCTGCTCTTCCCTGCATTCTGCTTAGGCTGCTAATCATATCAACTAAGTTTAATATGTTTTTGCTGTAAAAAACCGTTTAAGACCTGTTGATTGTCGTGTGGTTTGGAGTAATTCATGTTAAGCTTATCTCATCATTCAAGGTGAAATTTAAACCATGAATTAAGTGATTGTATCAGCAAGTCTGAAGATGATCAAAGAGAGAAGTATGCTCTGAAAGCTGTTTGGTTGGTTCTGTGGCCCAGTCCATGAAAGCAAACATGCACTGCCCTGTGCAAACATAGCGCAAAGGAGTTGCAGCTTTTTGCAGACTTTGCTCCATGGACTTTTACCCACACCTCCTGGGGACCCTCACTTTGAGTTGGACATAGGGATGTATATGACAACGACTGGAAGATATGAATAGAGGAGGATGGTGGTAGTGCATGACATCCTGGGGTTGCTTTCTACTTTCATTGTGACTGGAAAATCAGTTTTGCAATGACTGCTTATCTGTAGAAACCCAAGCAAATTTCAGCTGAAACTGCCTTAAAGTCACATAGCTTCTAAATGGCAACAAGCTTGTACCATACATACTAGTGCTTTAGTTTAATTATTTTTTTCCTTTTATTTTAGTGTATATATTGTGAATTATGAAGGGTATTTATTTTCCAGTTTGGAATTTCACACTGGCTGAGCTGTCCTGTGAAAGAAGTTTGTGCAAAAATACCTTCAGGTGATGTCTGCTCTAGGTTTTGGATTGATCATCTGAAAAATACTGAGCCAAACTGGTGGTGGGAGGATGCTTAGCAAATTAAAACTGAAGGTAGGCATCTTGAAGAATTAATTATTTTACAATCTATATCTTTCAGGCTATGGTTGCTTGCTATCCTGGAAATGGAACTGGATATGTTCGTCATGTGGACAATCCAAATGGTGATGGGCGCTGCATCACCTGTATTTATTACCTGAATAAGAATTGGGACTCCAAGGTGAGTAAGCCATGGGATTGAGGCAGAACAGAAGGGAAAAACTACTTCAGAAACAGAGCTTTAGAGCTGTCCGTTGTTTCTGTGAACTCTGATGAACTTCTGAACTGCTGGTCCGTTCTTCATCTCTCTTTTTTTTCTGGGTGTTTTTGGCAATCCTTTGGAAGTGAGGATCTGAACTGTTTCCTTGTCATCCTCTCTCCCATTCTACACACATACTGTTTCATTGCTATAGAATAAAGCTGTAAGCACTGGGCTGCATGCTCTTAACACTTTGTTTAGAGGAAACAGCAGAAAAATAAAATCAATCCACTACAGAATAAGTGGATTCTAGGAGCAGAGTAAAATGACAGCTCAAATTTGTGACTTTATCGTTCTTGATACTTCAGGCTAACCTGCAGAAGGTATTCAGGCAGTTCCCTTTTCTTATTTAGGAAGCAATGGGACTTGCTAAGAGGAACAAGCATGGTTTGATTCCACCAGTGGATCTCTTGACAGGATGGAACTCTCGTTTCTGCCTATGTTACTGTAAAGCAGTTAAGTCAGCCTAGAATATGCTATATGTTTAAACTAGAAACCAAAGAAGGATTTGTGAAATTGCAGGATGTTCCTTTGCAAGTCTGTTGTCGTAATGCAGCACAAACCATTCATGGGGGTTGTCTACTGAAAATTGTCCAATGTATTTTGCTTCTCTAACCTCTTTGTAGGCCAATATGCTCTTTAAGCACATGTAAAAACTATGAACCCCCATAGGTGAGTTCAGATATAGAGGCAATGCCATTGAAAAATGCAGTGTTACAGAAAAGCACATCCCTTTACAGAGAGTATGACAGTGAAACAACTCAATGTAATAAAATGAAGGAGGAAATGTGGCAGGAAATGCAAATATCCAATTTATTTTGTGCATTGCACCCTTATCCAAATAGTGAGGAGGCACCCAAGTGAGC
Organism: Cnemophilus loriae; assembly: GCA_013397755.1. NCBI lineage: Eukaryota > Metazoa > Chordata > Aves > Passeriformes > Corvidae > Cnemophilus > Cnemophilus loriae. Next base: position 238,178 of record VZTF01003171.1, read on the forward strand.
ACTAAGAAAAGCTGACTGAAATCCAGGACACTGATGGAGTTTATTAAGTGTATGTGACGGTGATTTTGTGTAAGTGTATGCTGGAGGAGATGCAATATAAGAGTATCATCATACTGGGCTTTGAAAGCAACCATGTGTCTTTAAACCTGACTTAAGAGCTTCTCACTGTCTGCATGTGGCATGGAGGTAGCACGTCAGGCTGGTGCTGTACTGACAGCATCTTCCCTGCAGTCTGTGGTGCAGCATAAAGAGCCCTCTAACAGCAGCAGGAGGAGGCAGCGTTCATCTTCATCTTTTGAAGTTTCCAGAGTGTATGCAGATCGCCAGGCCTTTTCCCTGAAACTCGTGGCACATGGAAAGACAGAAATTGTATGGTAGAGAAACCATGTGTTATAAATAGGGAAAATGGTGGCTGGGAGCTATAATGCACTTGAGAAGTTTTACAAATCTAACAATAGAACAGACTTCACTCTTCCCAAGGTTTAAAAGTTAATTCCTAAATGATCAGATGCAGGTTCTGAAATATCATAAGCAGTATCTAACAATTGTTGGGAAGAGAGCCTGATCTCAGACTGGTCAGGTAGAGCAGCTCTGTGGTATTCACTGGTTCTAGAAACGTGACTGGAAGCTCAGAAGTTTCCCAGTGTTTGCTGCAGGGCTGGTGTTACCTTTATCTTGGTTCATTTACTTTGGACAGAAGCTTATGCTGAAACATTACAAACTGGGAAAATCTGGGAAAATCAAAGTGGCCAAGAGACACAGTAAGGTTTTCCAGTGTTGTCACATAGCTGTCATGTTTATCATTAGATGTTTATTCCCCATTTGTTAGGTGTGGAGGAGGGAGAAATAAGTCATTTTTCATGTGAATGTGTGGCTGTTTATATGTGAAAAAAGCAATCTTCCCTTTTCTTTCAGCTGCATGGTGGAATTCTTCGAATATTCCCAGAAGGAAAGTCCTATGTAGCAGATGTTGAGCCGATTTTTGACCGATTACTTTTTTTTTGGTCAGATCGAAGGAACCCACATGAAGTCCAGCCTTCTTATGCAACCAGGTAAGTAGCATATTTGGTATTGGTATTTGATTAGGAAAAAGCCCAAAGCATCTCTTCTAGCAATATTTTTATCCAAAATTGTGGCCATTGTGTTTAAATACATGTGCATAAAAAATAGATTTTGAGTTAATTTCCTCGTTTTGAGTCACTGGGAATTCTCACATTAAATAAGGAGGAGCAGGCTTGAATAATACATTTCCTCGTGTGATGGAAAAAAAGGCCCTTAACCATTGACAGGAGAAATCTTCCAAGCCAGGCATAGCTATTTAGCTGGGAGGTGCTGGGTTATTCTTTTGCCCTTGTAACACTATAGGGATTGTTGGGACTACCATCTGTCAGCAGGCTGTGAAAAGCTGATGTGACACAGGGCAGCCCCCAAGCTGCCTACAGGCGTCCCAGAACACAAAAACATGCAAAGGTCTGGGAGCTACTTTTGCCCTCTGTTACCAGGGGCTGTGCTCTCTTTTGTGCCTCCAGCAGAAATTCTCACCTATGTTTCTATCTGACTTGTTAGAATACACACTAAAATGCTGCCTGTGTTTGCCTACAAAGATGTGCCATTTTCATTCTATTTTGTTAAGTCTACTAATCCAGTTTTGTTTTTTGCTTTCTCTGTGAGCATAAAACTCAAGTGCTCTATTTTAATATCAAAAGTGGAAACAAATGCAAGGTTTCTTTCTTTTCTAGATATGCCATGACTGTGTGGTATTTTGATGCCGAAGAAAGAGCAGAAGCCAAAAAGAAGTTCAGGAACTTAACCGGTATGATTTTTTTATAAATGTTCACCAGAAAGAATTTAATGCATTTTGATATTTCCAAAGTCAGAGAGAGACCAGGAATGATTCTGTAACTACGAGCATATGTAATGCATTTTTAGAAAGCTTTTTCACCTCTAATTGCTAGTCAGTTATTTTATGCAAAGTGGAGAAGTTGTGACAGAAGATTCAGGCCTGGCCCTAGAATCCTGGATGAACAAAATGGGGAAAATGGGAGAGACAGTTTCTGATTTGAGTCCCAAAAGACTGAGATTTTTTTCCTACCCTGGGTGGCTACTTCAGTCACAGGGAGTCAGCTCTTCTTTTGTTATTTGGGGGGTATATTTTGCCTCCTCCAAAACTTGTCTAGCACAAAGTCATGAGACTTTCACAGACAGTTTAATAATTGTGTTCTCTAAATGTTCTGGACGAATAGGGTCTGTCTTCTGTATTAATAAAGGGCAGAAGCCCACAAAGAGGTGACCCAGCTTTCTAATGGCAGCCACGCTGCCTGCTACTGTAGTAATGGCACGTGAGTCACGGGCTGAGTTTTCCGGATGTGTTCCAACACCCTACCCGGGACCAAGATCTAAGGTTTGCTGTTCAGAGCAGTTTAAGATCTGGTCTTCAGGGTCTGTCTTAAGCTGGTCCTCAAAATACAGTGTGGAGAGCACTTGTCTTTTTAAAAATGTGTGCAGCTGGGCAAAGTTGTAATTAGTCAAATGATTTTCAGAACAGACTTTTGTCATCTCTGTAGCTTGTATGCAAAGCAAATACTGTTTTCACCCTTAAAGAGGATCATAAAAAAGGGGCTGAGAGGTGGGGGGGGAAAGTATCACTAATCTGGGGTCTCAAAGTTTGTTGGGCTACTTAAGTATTGCATGAGTCGTCTTCAATTCCAACGTGACAAATGTACAAGATCTTTGTGTGACTGTTCTTGTTAATATGCTGTGGTATCATATAGCAGTTCAGTCCACATAGTGGATTCATGCCACGATTCTGAAATGGAAAGTGTTGTCCATTGAAAACAAACCAACTTTTTTCTGTTTCTGAGTTTTCAAAGGAATACAGTCAGAATCACCTGGTTTAACCACTTCTTGCTTTTTCTTCTTTTTGATGTAGATGCAAGGAAGAGAGAAGCACCTCTTAATGAAGACTAATCAACTGTTCATGAACTCTGTGTGAAGAAATAAGATCCCAAAGATGACTTCCATTTCCAGCAAATAAGGGCAAAACATTTTTATGTACAATAATGCACTGGTTGTGTCTAGCATGTGCATCTTACGCTGATGGTACTTAAGGCAGCCTCTTGTCGTGCTGCATCTGGTAGAAGAAAGACTTGTTTGCTCTTTGCCTTTTGCTGAAAAAATAACCAGGGTTTAAAAAAAAAAAAAAAAGGTATCACTAAGCCTAGTGGTAGTGGCTCAGCCAACTGGCTTTTGATCATTCTTGTAACTAAGATAATGGTCATTGGAACTAGTGGTAAAAACCTGAGTCTTATTTGCACTTTATGGGGAAAAAAATTCTAGTTCAATGGGGAGAAGCTTTGCAAGTTTAAAATCAGTGGCAGACTGCTAACGGGCACAGAGAGATATTGGACATGGGAAATTGAATATTTGTAGAGTGTCATTTTATGGTCTGTCCCAAAGGGACCTGTTGATGTACTGTTCATCATTTTGCTGTGCAAAACATTGGTTCAACTCTTCAATAACATGACTTCCCAGATTTTTGTCTACACAGTCATCGCATTTTCTGGATTTTGTTTGCTTTTCAAGAGGCATGTTCTAGCTGCGCAGTTGTACTGCCCTTTCTGTCCCAGGACTGAGGGGAAAGTAGTTATGGATTGGTTCACAACTTTATGAAACCATTTTTTTTCTGTTTTGAGCAGGATAGGTTGTATGTTTTCTATTTTCACAGTTTGGTAAAGCAGCTGTTTTCTCCCAAAAGTCTGGTAAACTTGGAAGACTTATGGCACACAATGCATTGGCCCCTAAGACCAATGTTATGTAGAGAAGTGTTTGCTTTGTGACTTCTCCATCTGCTGTGTTCTGTGTGACATAGATATGAATCTGAAAGGAAGAGATGTGTGGCAGTCTGACAAATATATGATAAATAATGGGTAACTTAGTCTTGATTTTTATGCCACATATTCTTAGTGAACACACTTGTTTGATTTTGCATGCATATATAATTTGAATGAAACTGCAATTCCATTTCAATTGGTCTGTGATGCCAGGTAACTTCTACTACTGTGCCCAAGCTGTAAGATCAGAGCTATTCAATGGCAAAGCACACGTTTTTTTCTCCATTATTTTTTTTAAACTTATTAGACTCAATGATAGACTGGTGACCTATTTCCAATCTATTTAAACTTCTGCAACCAGCACTTACTATGCAATTCAGAATAGCTCTTAATGAAGCTGGGAGCTGGCAGTGGATGTATTTATCACTGACACTAATTGTTCTCAACCTAATACACTCACTTGCATTCATTTTTATCTCATGTTGTCAGTGTATATGTCAGACCCTATTAAATGTTCCAAATAGATGCCCCCTTCAGTGTCCCGTATTTTCCTGTGCCACCTGCCCATGGTGGTGAAGGTGGTCTGGCTGAACTGCCAGCCCTTGCACTGCTTCCCCACGCTGTGCTGGGTGGTTGTGCTGTGATGGGGCTGCACTTGAGCTAGGGAATGGAAAAGTAGTGTGCAATGGCAACTATTAAACACCAGTGACAGAAAGGTAACAGCTGCATAGGACAGAAAAGAAATAACTTTCATGACATAAAAAATGATAATAGAAAACGGAGTATTTTTGAAAGCATTTTTGTATCTTAAAGAAAAAAAGAAGCTGGGCATCCTTCAGCCTGCCCATGAATGCTGAATGTAAATACAGCAGTGCTAAGAAACCTGTTATTCTCTGGCTTCTCCCAGAGATCCAGCTATGGTCTTATAGGCCTGACCACTGTGCACCTTAAGAGAGGAACATGAGGGAACATGTGTGACGAATATTCTTACAGCTCAAGACTAGAAAAAGACAAAGAATATGATAAATGTCCTTTAATGTTAGGAAAAACATTATTCTACTACAGTTGCTTCTAAGTAACATACCAGAGACTTGAAGGAAACTTAGTGATAACTTGAAATTCTCATTCTGAAATGTTCGTGTGGGAGGCAAAAGAGTTTGGGCTCTTCCTTGAGAGTGAGGTTACCCTTTGAAATGTGAGAGGTGTTGGAAAAGAGGGCCCACAGCATTACTATTTAGAAAAGGTGATGGAATACAACCTGTTGTATTACTATGCAAAGTTAATGATGGCACATAAATTTCAAACTCCTACATGATTTTAAAAGGAGGAAAACCAGATAAAAACAGAGCAGATCAAATAATGCTTTGCCTCTAGAAACTGTAACCTTAAAAATGAACTAGAAAGCATTGTTAGTACACATCTTACTGGAGCCTGAAACAGTGGAAAAACAATGTGCTGGAAGGGGAAAAGCTTTGTGTAAGGGCTGAAAAAGGAAGGTACTTCAGTTATCACTGTTGCTACCACCAGGTTTCTGCAGCTGTCAGCAACACGTGTGGTGGATGGAGCATGGAGCAGTATAGTTGCATTTATTGTAAATAAAGTACATATTTTCATTTTTAGCCAATAGCTTCCTCATCTATATTATATATATAGAAGACAAAGCAATTATTCTGTGGCAGAGAGCGTTGTCTTTATTAACAGAGGTAATCAAGTGCAAAAAAGGTTGAGGGCTTGAGATCTCAAAACCAATTCCTCAGTCCACTGTTTCAGATCTCTACTGTTTCCAGTGGGATGATCTCCTTCAAGAAGCTGTAGTTTAATTGGGGGTGGGGTATGGGGGGTGTTGGTCATGTAGGAATATGCAGGTGTGCTGTTTCCTCCATAGGATTCTCTTGCCTGTTTCTAGAATTGTTGCAAGCTGCTCTGTAAGAATGAAATTGTCTGTCTGTGTGAAGGGACGCAGGCTGCTACAGTGGGGAGGGTATTTCAAAGAAGCTTTTTCCTTGTGTTTTGTCTTCACAGCAAACTGTTTGAATCAAATGGTTAAACAGCACTTGTCAGCCAGTTGTGAAAAGGAATGGTTTCTCTAAGGCATTTAACTTTGAATCCTCCAGAAATTCTGGGGTTTTTTTTTTAACTTTAGGTAATGTGCCTTCATCATTTGTATCTGTGAAGATGTTTCATGTTGCACGTGCATGTCATGCAGGTTTTTGATGGCTCTTTAAAAAACACGGTTGCCTTTTCAATTGCGTGGGAAAAATGTGCAGAGCCACTAAGCTGCAATTTTCAACAGGAGGTTTTTGTTGTGCAGGGAGGAAAAAAGGCCAGGAGACAGTCATGAAAATCAAGAGGCTATTTTTATTCTTAAACCTGTGACCACTGGCCTTTTGAGCAAAGTAGCCTCTAATAAATCTTTTTCTCTAGATTACTCCTGGTTCTATGAAGAATGACTTCTACAAAATAGTGTCTAAAAAGATCCACTCTTTTTTTTTCCCCTTCTATTTTTAAACAGTTTTAGTCCTTTGTGTTTTTTAAAGTGTCGGAATATATTATATGTATTTCTTGTTGTTGCAAAATAGCTGGCTCTAACACCACTTGCATCTAGAAGAAAACGTGTCTATTTGCAGGCAAATGACTAGTTCTACTTTGACTGTGCTGTACTCCCAGCAGATATCTGAGAGTGAGTTATGACTACATCTTCTCTTGTCAGGTTGTATGCTGGTCAACAATGCTGGCACTTTGCATTGGACTCATATAGAAACCCCTAGTAGTATTTTACCACGTCACGTTTTGTGTTCCTGTTACTATTAAAAAAAAAAAAATGTAGCAGGAGTCAATAAACACTGGGTCGTGTTAAACATTGTCTTGTGCAAATCTCTTCAGTCTTGTGTCTTACTGTGGCCAGGGATGCAATGGGTGGGTGCAGTGCCACGCAGCTGCATGTGGGGTGACACTGAAATCTGGATCCACGACTGTCTTCTGCTCTTGGAGAGACCTTTTTTTTGTTGCCCTCAGCTTGGCACATTTCCTTGGTCACTTCCTGCTATTTTGAAGTTATTTACCTTGCTAGTGACCCTCTTCTTGAAATGCCTGTTTGTTTTCACGCTCCTGTTGAACCAGATAACATTCTCACGATTCAATTGTTGTCTGATAAGTTTTATTTTTAACAGTGTTCACATCCTCCTCCTGCTACTTTTCCAGTCTGAATCCCACAGTTTTCTCCTGTGGCTGTGTGGGAGACTTCTCCTCACTCCCACTAACAGTGCAGTTGAATGAAAGCCAGGGCATTTTCACTCATTTGGTAGAGCTGTGAACTTTCTGATTCGTTTGCAATGTTATGAATAGTGAGAATTTCTCTTTTCCTATTTAAAACATGGTTTCTACCATGGAGGGCTTGGATTTGACTTTCGGTTTTGTTTTTTTTTTTTGTTAAAGAGGGAAGAGATGTCTAAATAATTTGCCATTTATTTAAGCATTTCTTTTAGACTGAGGAGTTCTTAGAGCATATGGAGAAAACCTATGGAAAGCAGAGGGGTTTCCCTTCTGAGCATGCTCCTTAAAGAGTAAAGGTTTGTAGGGACAGCTTGAGAAGAAGCTGGCCGTTGGCCATCCAGCTGCCAAGGACTTTGAACTCTGACTAAACTTTCTCTAAGCAAATATGTTTGCAGTAATTGTTATCTTACAGCTATTTAGGGGTTTCTTTCCTCCCCCACCTACCCAAAGGGATATGGCTAAATATATTTGCAGTGACAATTCTCATGACTCTTGAGAATGCATCTGATATCAGAGGTTGCACTGAAAATTGCAAAGTAGCATGACAGTGGAAAAGAGGTTAGTAAAAATTGATTCCCCTTTCCCACATAATGTTGTCTCTATGGAGTACTTCCACTTCAGAGAGTTGGTTAAAACTCCCATCCTCTTCCCCAAAGCACAGATAGAGTTTTTTATCTGTCTTGTGGAAAACAGGGATAATTTCATCTGCATGTGTGCTTATTTTAAACAAAGCTGGAGATGCTAAGCAAACTACACTGGGTCAACTGCAGTCAACAGCAGTTCTTACTTGGCCTGCAAATGCAGTCAGTGCCAGCATGCCCAGTGCTCCTTTTCTGGGCACCCACAGTCTTTCTGCTAGAGAGGAGGAAGTTTGTCATTCCTAATCTTAGCCAACACCCTGGACACTGATTTGACAGGAGGAGAGTCAGGAGTGTAACTGGCTCTTAAAAGCCTGCTGTGTGTGGGGCTAGTGAGAAGCATGGAAAGAAAGACCCTGTACTCCAAACTAGTAGAGCTCTGAAAATCACTTGTGGTTGTATGAGTTCACAGCTCCCATCAGGCTGCTGGGCAGAGGGAGCAAAGCAGAGAAGCTGCTTCTGAAGCCAGGCCTGAGTTATCCCCAAGAAGAGTGCCCAGCTCTGAGCACACACCATGGGAGCCCATGCAGAGTCTGGTCACTCCTGCTCTTCAGGATGGTTTATCCCTTCCCTGGCAGAGGATGTCAAGGTGTTAAAGTGGGTGAGAGACAATGCTTACTGTCATTGTCCCTTCTTGCTGAACCAAGAAGTTGATTAGCTTCCTAAAAGGGACTTGGCATTCCCTGCAGCACCCAGAGGTTGTCTGTAAAGGACAGGGTGCTGAGTCACCTTGTGCCTGAAAAGGTCTGGTTAGAATGTAGTCTTGGGAGGTTGATGTGGCATGCAGTGCCGGTGGGTTGCTTTTAATTTACTAAATGCTGTATTTCATGCCAGCTTTGACACCTGTCCCACCTATACAGTGGTTCAGTGGATAACCTGTGTTGACCACTATGATACATGGTAGCACACCCCCGCCACGCTCTAGACAAGGGAGAAAATGCCTGCTGTTAAGAGGTACCAGCAACTTCTTTCGTAAGAAGAAAAGAAATCAAGGAGGAAAAAAAAAAAAAGACATCTGAACAGACATTTCATAGTCAAAGGAAGAGTCTTAACAGACTTAAGCTCGGCTGTCTTCAGAGAGTTTTCAAAAGCGTACTGCAAACACTTCTGTTTCAAAGCTTATGCTCCTTTATCTGTGAGAAGCTAAACACTGACTAATTCTTTAATTAGTTCCCAACAACATGTTTTTCTCTGTAGGCAAGGCTTGCTACAGGATAATTATGTCTTTAGTTTAAAAACAAGTTTCAATACAGAAAATTGTTTTGATTTATCTTTCTTCAAATGTTTTATTTTGCCTTCTACTTAGCTTCTACTCTCTTCATTCTCACCTGCAATATTTTTCCTTGGTTTGGGAAAGGTTGATTACTTTATTTTGAGCTGCCTGTGCTGTATGAATGGACATGAGAGAGCCAAGCCAGTGCTGTGGTCTGGGTGCAATTGTATGAGTTCAGTGCTTGGGTCCCTCCCAGGGCCAAGGAAATGGAGGAATCTGAGCCACTGTCAGTTAAGCAGCTCAACTTCTTAAACTGTAATAACCATGTGGTCGTGGGTACCCAAGTGCTACACTGCATGCCAAAGATCTACCTTTGGAGCTTCCCAACCTCCTGGCTACAACCACAGTCATCTACATTTATTTTAGCAGAGTTCCCAGAGCACCAACAGATCTCCTGCTCGTTGGTCAAGAGCTGCCTGTCTTGACAGTGCTTAGCGGACACAAATCTAGGCCTGAGTCTCACGTGGATGCTGTGGTTTAACCCCAGCCAGCAACCAAGTACTACACAGCTGCTCACTCACTCCCCCACCAGCTGGGGAAGATCAAAAGGGTAAAAGCTTAAAAATTCATGGGTTGAGATTAGCATGGTTTACTAGGGAAAGCAAAAGCTGTGCACAATAACAAAGCAAAATATTAAGTCACTGCTCCCCATGGGCAGACAGGTGTTCAGCCATCTCCAGGAGAGCAGGGCCCCATCAAATGTAACAGTGACTTATGAAGAGAAATAGCATCTCTCCAAATGCCCCCCTCTTCCTCCTTTTTCCCTCCGCTTTATATACTGAGCATGATGTCATATGGTCTGGAATTTCCCTTTGGTCACTTGGGGTCACCTGTCCTAGCTGTGTCCCCTCCCAGTCTCCCAAGGACCCCCAGCCCCCTTGCTGGCATGGCAGTACAAAAAGCAGAAAAGGTCTAGATTCTGTATGAGCATTGCTCAACGATAACAAAAACATCTCTGTATTATCAACCCTGTGTTCAGCACAAATCCAAAACAGCTACTGTGAAGAAAATTACCCCAGCCAAAGCCAGCACTGAGACAAAAGCAGGAGGGAGAGGAATTGCCCCCTCTACCCTTCCCTGATCCCTGTCTGTCAGTGCATGGATGCAGGATGCCAAAGGTCAGATACCAGGCTTACCCAAGGGCAGTCAGACTGGCTTCATTTATCACACAGGAAAAGATCCTCAGTATTAGCCTACGCAACATGTCCACGTGGTGAGGAAGGAGTGTGACCCTTCTATTGAACCCATTGAAGTTGTTAAATTTCTGAGGGAATAAATATATTTTCATTGATTCAAGAGGAAATTTGTGTGAACTCAGATATTGTGGCTTCTGTCTTCAAGAAAGATGTGGGAAAAAATGTTGCCGTATCAGTCCACTGGAAAAAATAAGTGTGATCAGAGACCTACAAAATATAACCTGTGAAGACAAGCTAAAAGATCTGGCACTGTTCCTTCCAGAGACAAGGAGAGTGGGAAGACAAGTGAAGGAGGAAGTAAAAGCATTATAAGAGTCTTAAAATACAGGAAACGTTTCTGCAAAGAATAAGGAAGTAGGGAAGTAGTTTGTTCTTCAATCCTGTGATGTATAACGCGCAAGTAATGGGATAAAATTGGAGCAAGGAAGTTACGAGTCATTTGTTGGCAGAAGTTTTCTTATGGCTGGGATGCTGAACCACTGGAGTGCCTGAAGATGTTGTGGAGTTGCCCTTACCAGAGATTTGGTTGGAGGAACATCTGCCAGGAATGATGTAAGCAGAAGTGATTTTTTTTTTCTTAGAGCAGTAAGGACCAACCAGGCTAAATGACACGTCCTGTGTCATGGCAATGTAAGCATTATTTTGGAGCCTACATGGTCAAGGCATCCCATGAAGGGAAGAGGTATGAGGTTGTCCTGTTCCAATAAAAGTTATGGAGAACCCACATTTTCCAGAGCAACGAGGCATTGGTCTCTCCTTTTGAACCCGCTTCTTGTAGGATAGTACATGTAGATAAACCACGTAAAGTTACACTTACCCTCTGATTTGCTGTCCAACCCTAAAGCTGTGGATTCCTGTCATCCTCATTTTCCTGTCTCAAATTCAGTAATTGCAGTTCTGAGTGTGATTCCCCTTTGTATCTAGACTCAAGATATAGTAGGAAGCAACTTCCCCTCCTGTCCAGAACAACTATGAAGCTGGTTGGGTTCTCTGTTTTCTAGGAGATGTGTAGTTATAGGTCATCTTCAATAATTCACTACTAATGGAAATAATATTGGGGGGAAAAAAAAGGGGAATGATGAAGAAATATACAGTGGGGTATCAGAATTAGCCTTTGGAGGCATATGGTTTTAAAGGCAGGAACCTCCCCTCTCTCCACAAGTTCACGTTCTGATTAAAAAGAATGTGCGTGTGCCCAAGAGTCAGAGTTTGCTATGTCTATTGAACCTTTTCTCCCCTTTGCAGACCTGTGTTGCTTTCCAAGTATCTTTTAAGCAATTCGCAGTTGAGTCATTAATTCACACATCTGAAAGAACTTGAGTTAAATAATGTGATCATAAATTCAACCACTTTGAATATCAGTACTTGAGCCTAGATGTGATTATTATTATTAGGTAACATGAGTAGTTCTTGTAAACTTTTCTTTCACTTTTGAAACTGGCAGTTCATCAAAATTTTATATAAGGTTGGAACCTATACTATTGTTGCTGCTATAAACATGTTAATAACATAAGCTAAACATTTTCCCTTTATTGTTAGTGTATTTCCTTTGCTTAGTCTCTGCGAATGTGCCCAGGGAACACATGCAAATTGTTGGAGTCTCAGCTTCCTTTCATTCCCCTTGTCAGCAAATCATGACCATAAGATGTAGATGAGGCCATTTTGGAGGACATGGGGGTGTCCCCAGCCTCTGCAGGTGGCATGTCTTCCCCAAGCTGGCTTGGCATTTTGAAGGGATGGATCCCTCTGCCATCCCCACTGGACACAGCACCCATGCCAGCACTCTGACCAGCATCACCCTGTGCAGCAGCACAAAGGAGAATTCTCCCCTGCCATCTTAAGACCCAGTGTCTCAATTTGCTGTGTCCACTGCCGGTCTCAAGGTGTCTGTGCTAATATATTTGTGCTCTCTCTCCTGAGAGTTGAGGAATAGATAAAAGGCACCCCAGCTCTGAAGATCACCTGTCTCATCACCCAGACCTCTGCTTCTGCAGCAGCAACCCCATGATGGGTTTCTGTAAGGGCTCCCTGGGGCTCCTCAGTGCCTTTGGGACCCATGCAGGGCTGCAGGTGTAGGGTAAGCATGTGGCCTCCCATTCTCAGGAAATACAAACTGGAGAGTCCTGCCCAGGCCTGGAAAATGCAGCATCTGCCACAGCATCCTAGGCATTGCACAGCTTAGGCCTTGCTACCTCAGGAAGAGGCTCATAAAGTGCTTTTCATGGTGGCCCTGAGAACTGGGTGACTCAGTTGGTCAGTGCATGGCACTAATAACTCCAAGGTTGTGGGTTCAATCCTTGTATGGGCCATTCACTAAGGAGTTGGACTCAGTGATCCTTGTGGGTCCCTTCCAACTCAGAATATTCTGTGATCTGAGAAAAGCATGAGCTATGTGGGATGGGGATGGCTCCGCAGGACTCTTACCAGAGTGTGACACTGGGACTGCAGGCTCTCCTCTGTCCATAAATGCCTTGTTCTTGGTTATTACCTGGGAGTTTGCGATAGAAATTGATTTTAGGCTTTTCCACATGCTATCAAAAGTTCTTCAGATGGATTTCTTCCCCCCCAGCTTCTCTCAAGCTGAATCCAAGCCTTGCTTCTTGCTCTTTTCTCATCCCTTGAAGGCATATCTCCAAGCACCCCCTCCGCCAGATCCTGGTACCATCTGGAATCACAGCACCATACTCTCCAACCCCAGCAGCTGCTGAACACCAAAGGAATGCTTAAAAATTAATCCAAAGCTTGTATTTCTCATTAAAAGTGCTAAATTGTTGGTGCACAGCCCAGAAAGTCTATGTGGGTTCAGTAAATACTCTCACCATTATTTAATAAATGACTTTACAAAGAGCTAAATGCAGCTACAGAATCATTAGGGAAACTGGGCAGTAATTAACAGGCATGAGGTGGAACCCACTTCCTGCATAGGTCTCCTAGGGAAGAAGGACAAAGTGAACCCATGGGCACCAGCCTCTTTCCTCCCAGGGCAGAGGGATTTAAATAAATTCCAGTTTATAAACAGTGCGGGCACCAAATGGAGAAAGTAGTGGGTATGTCTTGGAAACCTTTGGAGCAGTTGAGAAAACAGCCCAGGTTTGGACATCATCCCAAGGGGACTCAAGGTGTTTGCTTACCATTTGGACCAAATTATCCCAGACTTAAGCACCCACAGGTCAAGCAAAATATGTTAATTGACATTTCACTTGCTATACACTCTCCCAGTTTGCACTGGAAGTAGTAGCATCTGTACGTCCAAAGAGGCTTTTTGGCTCAATCTCCACTATGTGTATGACCTTAGCTGTGCTTTACACTGTCTCATTTTCTGCCCTTAAAAAAATCCAAGCAAGAAGGCAAGCCCTAGTTTTAGGCAGAAACTGGCAAAACGCAGCAAAACCCAGGGGACACTGGGGCTGTGGAGGGAACAGGAGAGTTGCCCAAAGCAGTGTCTTCTAGTTTGTCAGCGTGTGCTCCTTTGGTTTAGACAGCATCCCAGCAACCCAGGGCACTATGAGGGGACTGGCCATGCAGTACAACATGGACATGGCCTTCACCATACAGGAGGGCATGCACCCCCTGCACAGTGAGATCCCCTGCATTGCCTTCTTCGTGATGGGTGGATGACCCCACGACTGTGTCACTGTGGTGGCCGCCCTGGCCTGGAACGCTGCTGTCAGGATATACTCCAAGGACATCCAGCAGGCAGACATGAATTCGCTGTGGGCCATGGCCTCACAGCTGCTGGAGGAACATGTCTTCTTGTTGGAGTCCTTTGAGCTCATGAGGCAGCGTAGGAAACGGTTCCAGAACAAGCTCTGTAGTGTGTGAGAGCTGCCAGTGTCAGGTGCCTGCTTCTCACCTGCGCTAGAAGATGACCTTCAGAGGAGTGTTTGGGGTGGCTGCCCTTGCTAGGAGTAGCATAGGCAGCGAAGCAACCTCCCAAATGCAGAGGTGTTGGGATGGGTGGCCTTTCCACTTGCTCACCTTTCCCGATCTGAGATAAGGAAAGTTTTGCAAGCATTGCAAGTATGTGTTTTTCTTCACCTGTGCCTGGTAGCTCTGGCCCAAGCCAGGATGTTGTGGTAGCAGTGATGGGAATGTTAAAGAGCTGAAATGTGGAGCCAGTTTCCCTGGGTGTGACAGGGCTGGGTGACACATCCCAGAGCTATATACGTATTTCACAGATCCATATATAGTTTAATGTGGCTCTAGTGGGGTCACCTCCTACGCAGACACGTGCATGGCATGCGCTGCATGTTTGTGTTTGAGAGATCCCTGGCCACATGGTGCCAGTCAGGAGTGTCTGGCTGTGAGCCAGGAGGCTGTTTTGCACCATGTCGGTGCTGGCACAGGTCGGGACCTGTCTGTCCCTCACCATGCTGGCACAGGTCGGGACCTGTCTGTTCCTTACCGTGCTGGCAGGCTTTGCTGGAGACCTGTCATTGCAGCAATCTGGTGAGACCTTACCTGTTTCAGCATCTGTTGAAGGGCAGAAGGCAGCTGCCAGCTTCTTCCAGGCAGTGTTTCCTTGCCAGGGACTGCACTAGTGCCGTGGTGAATCTCAGCTTGCTGGGTCGGGGGAGTCCAGGCTGACAAGATGTTGCTTCCCAGGGCCTTGATATGTTCCTGCACCTGATGCCTTTGCCTCCAATGCTCTGCCTGTTTCCTGCCTGCCCTGCTGCCCAGTTCCCATTGGCTCCACAGGCTTCTGGCTGCACAGACACTCGGACCCAGCTCCTGCAGCATGTTCCAGCTGAGCTCAAGCTTATGCTTACTCAGCTCAAGCTATCAGCAATATCAATTAATACCCAGTGCTGATTTAGCACTTGGGTAAATTAGAAAGCTGGGGCAGTTCAGAAACCTTCCCTGCACAGTGCCCATTTCTGCACTGGAAATCAGCAGGTGAGTGTTGGAGCTGGAAGGGCTGGGGCTGTGTGGGTTGTCCTGGTGGCTATGACTGCAGTGACAGAATGTGCCAGAGCCAGGGTCCCCATGTGTCTGACTGATCTAATGCCTGTTCTGTCCTGCTGGGGTGGACCTGTGTGTGGAGCAGGAGCATGGATGCCAGCACAGCTGCATCAGCACGCCCGGTCCTTCTACTGTGAGTGCAGCCTGGGCTACAGGCTCACTGTGGGTGGAAAAACCTATTCTTTTAAAAACCCTTTTAAAATCCTAAATCTCATAGGAGGCTTGTAGTTACGAGTCTCATGGAGGGAAGCTGAAACGCAGCAGAGGACCCAGGGAGGCCAGCAGCACCCTGTGTGCTCTATTCACTTAGCTGCTGCCTCCTGATTTGGTAATGATTACAGACATTCAACATTCCTAAATTCTGGCCAGTCACCTGGTCATTACAGAGCCTTGTACATTGTTCCTGTTCTTGCTGAGGCTGCCATGGTCTGGGCTGGTGAGCACTTCTACAGGCTATTGCAGCACATGAGCCTCACCTACAGTTGTCCGTGGACTGCTTTGCTGCCCAGAATCTGCCCATGACTGTGAACAGAGACCAGGAGCATCCCCATTCTCAGTACCACCCCTGGGCCGCTGAGTGGCTTTGGGCTGCTTTTCCCAAAGCTATCCTGCCTGGCCCTTGACAGCCTTAGAGTGTCATGTTAGCGTAGAGACAGGTGGCAGAACAGGACACCACAAACTACGCCCAATGGCAGTGAGTTTGCACGTCCTTTAATTTAGAAATTACTGACGTTAATGACATTGCTTGTCAGGTTTACTGGGTGCCCAGAGTTGAGCAGGTGGGGACACTGAGCAGCCCTTGCTGGAAGAATGAGTCTTGCAGATCGAACTTAAACTGCAAGAGTGAGCCATGGCATGGTTGTTGCTTGTGCACCATGCAAGACTACAGCTTCAATGCCCTTCAGTTGTTCACCTGCAGTCTTAAAACACACTTCCAGTGGAGAAACCTGCACAGTGGTAGCCATCTAACTTGTCTTTCCTGAGTACCTGGTGCTCTGCAAGCAGCTGGTCAACACTTTCTGTCATGGTTCTGGTTGCACATTGAAAGAAATTATCTTCTGCCAGTATTTAAGATGAAATTACTGTACAAGGGTTCTCACTGATGTCTGAGGAATGTGATATTTTCCTATCAGAAATGTCTCAGGACATAAAACAACATCATCTTGAAAAGAATTTAGTATGAGTCCTGGACAGAAAGTAGTACCAAAGGCATCCAAACCTTTTATTTTTATTCTTTGCAGTAATTAATTGCACATACCAGAGCCTACACTTGTCCTTTTAAGTATCAGAAGAAAGATTATGAGAAAAGTTCAATAAATCAAACATGGAAGTGTTGCCACCAAGTGGTACAAGCTGTATTAGGCAATGGCTCATAACTTCTAGATCACAGCGATGAATCTGAGATGCCCTGACGTTTTATAAAAAGATTCCTTTTTGCTTTGTTTAGCTATCTTTTTTTTTTTTTTGTGATTTATTTTACTTCTCATGATGTTAAATAATGATGCTTGCACCCATCTCCATGGAGTCACAGAGTGTATGACATGCCTCTTTCTGCTTCTTCTGGAGCTGCAGGCAGTGGAGAGGCAAACACGAAGGGCCTTCTGGATGTATGGGACTGTTCTGGCAGTCTTCGATGCAGTCTCCTGTCTTGTTGGGATGTGGCGTATCCCTCCCTCCTCAGCCTCACACGTGAGCAGAGAGAGTGGCCCCGCAGTGGAATGTGTCCCCCAGGCCTTGAAGACTGTCTGAGGAATTTCTCAGCACTCCCCTGATATTTCTAGTGCAACCCATCCTGAGGAACTTGGGCACTTTTGAAGTCATCTGCAGATTTATATGGTTTTTTAATGATGCCTATGTGTGTGCTGAGGTGTTTTGTTTTTCAGCTAAATATTAAGTATGTTGTACTTTAGCCACATATTTTTCATTACTGTGCAGGAGCTGAATACTGCCCTTTGCTTCTCTGTTGTTTAGAAAGCCTAAATTGTTAAAAAAAAAAGAAAATAATTTTTTTTGTGGGAACAAGACCGAGGTGCTTCTTTGCTATTTATGTTGTGAGGCACACGTTATTCTTGAGAGATGTCTCTCCCATGGGGACAGGGGTCCCCAGAGCCACTTGGGGCACAAGGCAGTATAGGGAGGGATGTAGAGACTTGTGCACCTGCACACACAGATCCCATCTCTGGACAGGCATATTTCAATCCCAGCACATGCCAGGGTTGCAGAGGGTCTGCAGGTCTCATACCCTTCTGCTTCCCATGCAGTGTGGCCTCTGGCACCAGCAAACTGAGCAGCTGAATGGCTCTTTCTGCTGGTGGGTGGGAAGATGAGGGTGGTGCAGGAATGTGGAGAACTGAAAATTGTGGTGGGCCCTCACAGAGATAGTGGTGGTAGTGCAGTGCTGGACTGGCTGCTTGGATAAGTCAAACATCTGGAATAGAGCCCAAGAGGAAAAAATTAGGTAAAAGAGATGCTTTTTCAAAGCTGACGTATTTTCTGAGCTTTTTTCTCAACAACCTCTCCCTTTTTCTTGGTCTTGTGTTTCTTAGAGTGCCAACCTGAAGTACTTGTCTTTTTTTTTTTAACATTGTCAATGTTGCCACCATTATCTTCAGACCAAGCAAATGATAGCAAAAGGCAGAATCAGTCACCAAACTTCTTTTATCCCAGGTGTAGTCTTTGTTAACTACAAATCACAGTAGAGGAGTTAAATTAATGCAGCTGATCCCCTAAGAGGAAGCACTAGAAGGGAACTGGTAAGTGTGTGTAGTTGAAACTTAACAGGAGAAAAGGTCTCCAAAAATCTTGCTGCATGATTTCCAAAGCTCTTACAAGTGTGAGTGTAAGTACATTTCAATCTTATTTTTTGACATTATAAAGAGAATTAAAATAAATGCAAAGAGTGATGTTAACTTGAATAGCACCTAGCATTGTTACCCAGTGGGAAAGGATTAAAATTAGGATCACATCTATATAAAAATATGTCTTAAAAGAAGCAGGGGGATTTGCCTAAAATGGTTTATATTTTAGTCTGTTATACAGAGTAAGTTTAGCATGATCATTTTTGAATAGCTAATTATTTTCCAATATGATGTTTCCTCTTCAGACATCACGATTGCATGTAGTTCTTCCACTTCTTATTTTTACTACTGCACCTTTAATAAAAAATTAATACAGATAAATAAGGAGACAATTTAATATAATAAATTCACTAGCAGATGAAGTAATTATTTTGGAAAATATAGCAAATTTAGGTTTTCCTTCCTTTTCCAATGAGGTTTTGCAGATGGAAGAGGCCAAATCTTAAGACAGAGTTTGTACATGGCTCTATCTGTTGTGTATCTCTGTATCTGTTGCACCTGTATTTGTAAACAAAATGTATACATTCTTTCCCCTCTGTTGAATTATTTCTCTTACTAAAGAGAGAAACATAAATAGAAACTGTCATAAAACCATGTAAAAACGAAACACAAAGGAGTCAGTGGACAACTATGACTTCAACTATAATTCTGTTCATCGGCAAAGAGAAGTTTTAGGCAAGGTATTTGACAACTAGCCGACTATTTAGAACCATCTTATTGTTACTGACATTTTACAAAGTCCAAGAAGCTTTCTAGTTGTTTCTACTTTTGCTTGTGGCAGAGATAGAGTGCTTGTACTGCAGTTTTTAAATCTCTAGTGAATCTCTGTATCTTGTTGAAAGAAAGAGAAACAAAACGAAATAAAGGAAAACCAAAAAGCTCAAGTATATTTGGTTGAGCAGAGTGTGCATATTTGGGTGATCAAAACACTAGGCCAAATATTATAGAGCTGAAGTGAGGTGAGAACAAATTTGGAGGCAATTTGCCTGAACTAAAATGACCGTGAACAGTAGGCAACGCACTCGCAGCAAAGACATGTCCTGCTTTTTTCCAAGGCAGTAGCTGACAGATGTGGCATGCAGCATGCCAAGGGCCAGGATCATCATCTTTGGACCCATCCCAGTCCAGCTGATCCTGTGTGCCTCTGGAAGCAGATGCTCTCAATCCACTGGGGACGAGGGGGAGAATCTTTGGGTTTGCCACTACTGACTTGCATGGCAACTGAATTAGGTACATGGTCTTCCAGACTGACTTTTCCAGGTGTCTGCAGGTCAAAGAATCAGAATCATTTAAGTTGGAAAAGACCTCTAACATCACCGAGTTCCACCAGCACCACTGTGTTTGCCACTAAACCGTGTCAGTGGTTTGCTTGTCTTACTGGGCTGCAAATGAAGTTTAAGCCTTGATAATGACCTCTGAAGAGCAGTAAAGAGAAAGAGTTTGTGTCCCTGAATGTTTCAATTAATTTATTTCTTTTGCAGCTCTTTTTGAAGGAAGGGGGAAAATTATCATGGGGCATTAAGGCTGAAATACCTAAACTTTCCTTCTTTTTGGTGTGTAAGAAGAGTCTTAAGCATTTAAGTAATTGAGCTATATTGCTAATCTTCTTTCAGCCCTGAACTTTAAATTAGGTAAAAAAATATTAAAGGATTATAAAATAATTGTCATATTAGAACTACAGGGCATGAACATCAACACAAAAGACCTTTCCGAACACTACTCCTGCACACTCAGGGAACATGTACATTGGAGAAGCCTGTGATTTCACCACAGTGGTATCCTGTCCTGCCATGTCCCCACGGTAACACACAGCAGGAAAAGATGCTGTCACACAGAGCTGCTGCAGGTTTTCAAAGATATCTCAAGCACTTGTACCTAGAGGAAGCAACAAAGATGGTGAAGGGTCTGGAGAGGAAGCCATATGAGGAGTGGCTGAGGTCACTCGGTCTGTTCAGCCTGAAGAAGAGGAGACTGAGGGGAGATCTCACTGCAGTTACAACGTCCTGTGAGGGGAAGAGGAGGGCCAGGCACTGATCTCCTCTCAATGGTGACCAGTGACAGGATCCGAGGGAATGGCCTGAAGTTGTGTCGGGGGAGAGCTAGTCTGGATATCAGGAAAATGTTCTTCACTCAGAGGGTGGTTGAGCACTGGAACAGGCTCCCCAGTGAAGTGTTCACGGCACCAAGCCTGGCACAGTTTGAGAAGCATTTGGACAATGCTCTTAGGCACATGGTGTGACTCTTGGAGGTGTTCCATCGGGTTGGACTCAATGATCCTTGTGGGTCCCTTCCAACTCAGCATATTCTGTGCTTCTGTGTTTTTTTTTTCCCTTTTCTTTCTTTTT
>VZTF01003171.1:258575-281075 GCA_013397755.1 Cnemophilus loriae
TTTCTTTCTTTCTTTTTTTTTTTTTTTAATTCCCTCATATTAATTTCTTTAGGAAAGATCCCATTTTGACGACCTCTAGCCAGAGTTTTCTTTTTCTTACTTTCTCTACTGTCTCTCTGTGCTGTGATCTAAGAAACATCTTTGGGGTTTGCTACTAATTAACTGTGTTAATGGTGTCACAGGGCTGCTTCTCCAGAAATAGCTACTGGCATGAGCAGAACTTGTAATTTTCCAGATGCAATGTTTCCTCACTTTGTGCGGAAAAACCCCAGGAAAACAAAACAGCACCTGCAAAGAAAAAATTTAACTGCAATTCTCTGTAGCCTCTCGGCACAGAGTCATGAAAACCTTCCTAGACCACGTGTAAGGCTCTACTGGAAACTGAATGTGTCATTTCCAGCATCGCTGCCTTTTGCCCTCCCTGTCTGCCTCCCTGCTAGCCCATGTCCATGTGGTGCAGCGCTGATAGGCACCCAGAAAGGCTGTGGCTCTGGTTCAAGCATTTTCAGCTGCTCATCCATCACAGAAAGAAGGGACCTTGTAATGGACTGCAGGTGTACCCACTGCAGTGGGTTTAGGCCCCTGGCACCTCCTATGCTTTATGTATATAACCTTTCATTTAATCTCTGGGAGCCATGGATGGTTGTAACCGGGACGTGGCACTTGCCTGCACAGAGGGACACGATATTTGTGCCAGCCTAGCAAGGGATGCAATGGGAGACAGGGTCTATGCAGCATGTGGGGAGACAAAGGCTATGGTATAGACATAAATTAGATGTAGATAAAATGATTAAATGCAGACAACTTAGTATTTAAATAAATCAGGAGAAATCTTTCCTCTGTTTAAAGGACAAATGAGGTGCAAAGGTGCTGGTCTGGGCAGTAGAATGGGGGCCATTTATGTTGCCTACATATATGACTCCGTGTTTTTCCTCAGAGATAATTTTGACATTACAAAGACTATAAATAGAACACCCAGAGCAGAAAAGTACAGGAAGGAAGAGTAAATCTCTAATAAATTATATCTTAAAAGGATCTGAGTAGAAGGAGGAAAAAAGTACCTCCAACAACAGGAAAGTTTAAAAGAAGCTTGTACTGAATATTATAAATTCACATGAGAAAAAGGTCTTTACTTCTTTCAGTGTGGGAAGACACAAAGGTTTCAGTACTTTATGCTTAAGTAGGGAAAAGGTCAAGACTCCTTTTGCCATACTGTTATTAAAAAAATCATGCTGTTAAAATTGTATTAAACGGGGTTTCTGATTTCTTGCAGCCACAGATTTAAGAGCAATTGCTTCTCATTAACTTGTCCAAAGCTTTGTCCAGCAAGAACCTGGCATTGCACTAAGCAAAAAAAATATTGTGTAACTTACAACAAAATACATCAATCTCGTCCCTGTTGCTACCCTGTTGCTTTGCACATGGTGTGTGAGAGAAAGCTGCTTGCCTGTTGGTTTTGCTGGTGGACTGTGGAGAAAGGGACCTGAATTCAAATAGAAGGTGCCATAGCATGAAGGTGCCATAGCAAAATTGTGTTTTCCAGCCTCCAGCCCAGCGCTGCAAAACTCTCCTGCTTCCCTTTCTAGTAAACATGAAGAAAAAAAGACATGCAATATAAATTCGCATGCACAGAGTGAAGGATCATGCAGTTTTTACAGACAAATTTGAAGATGAATTAGTCTTTGAGATACTGTCTGTTTAAGGATTATACTGTTAATAACCTAAATTTGACACACATTTTTTCCCCTCTTCAGTCACTACCTGCAAAGCCTCTCTGAAAATTCTCTCTTATGAAGCGGTGTCATTAATAGCTTCCTGCGAGGTTTCTTTTAGAAGTGGCATAAAGGTAAATAAAAATGAATTAATACAGCAGTTTGGGTTTGTAGGCAAAATATGCAAATATCTTACTGACAAAGCCTTAGTAGCATTAAAGGCTTTCAGATCCTATCCTCAGAGGCTCTGCTTGTGGAATCAGAAGCCTTTAGGCAACCTTTAACTTAGTTTACATGTAATACATTCTCTCTCTCTTTCTCTCTCTCCCCCTCCCCCCTCCAATGTCCTCTTGGACCAATTCCCTCTGGTGCAGTTTCCAGCTTCACAGTTCATGAATTTTATTTGCAATCAATATATAAACCCATTATCAAGTTTTGTATTCTCATCATATATAGTCATTTCTCATAAACCATTTCAGTGTATGGGTCAGCTTCACTGAGCACGTGCCACTCACCTTTATGGCTCAGCAGAGGGCTGTCAGGTGTACGGATGGGATGTGCTTGAAGATCTAATCAGATTTCAGTGGTAATGAACAATTATGAATAAGACTGTGCAACAATTCATCATTATTACCATTATTTTTAATACTATCATACTGTTTTGAGTTAGTGATCAGTGCTTAGGTACTCTTTGAGCCCTGGTCTGGGACATATTCTTACAGTATAGAGCAGAGGTTCCCAGACCCACCCATATCATCAAAGAAAATATTATTTCTGACACATAACATCACATCATTTATCAGTTGTTTGAGACAACTAAAGGAAAGCTTCTTGCATGCCCCTTACAAGACTGTCAAGTTCCCACTGTGGCAAATTATAAAGTAACTAATTTCAAGAACCAGTGACCCACCATGATGAACTTCTCCTGATACTTATGCAGATTTCTTTGGGCAGCATTAGTTTGGGCATGTCATGAAAAGGCAAGCCATCTTTGTGGTGATCAGGCCCTCGGACAGTTGCTGATTTGTGCCTTGAATTTTATCTGTCAGCCCAGACAGAGTATTAAATGCTGGTGTCATATGCAGTTAAGAAATGATAGTATTACAAGGTCAACTGACAAATAATATTCTAACATAAAGACTCCAAATTGCCTACTTTGCTAAACTGTGACAGTGTGGAATCTTGTACACAAATGAAAAAATGAGTCTATCAGTGACCAAAATGGGTAGAAGCAAGCAGCAAGGGTCAAGGAAGTTGGAAGCAAACATTCCCAGCTAAGTGCACTTTCGTAAGCACAGGAAAATCCAGCAATATTTTGGACTTATCCTTGTAACACTACCATCACTACTGTGGGATAGTAGAAGTGATACTATGACTACATTACTACATCATTACTACTGATGCTGACATGGCTGCTAACAGCAGCAGCATCGTAACTCAGTAGCGCTACAAAGTGGTATCACAACACATTTTTAGGGAATTAGAAGTAATTGTTTTGTTAGATTCATTTATTTATCACTCTCTCGAGTGTTTTATCTTCTTCTGGACCTGACCAAAATAGATGGGGAGAAGATATTCTGAGCCAACACAGGAATCTCTCAAAGGAGGCACTTTGGTTTTCCCACTTTTTAGGGGGATGTGTTGACTACAGGGAGATATCTTTCCCTTTGCAGCAATGGCTCAGTTACAGAGAGTCTCTGTAAGAAAGGAAGGTTTATGTTCATGGTCAAAGCAAAGGTCTAGAATATTGTAGTGGTTTAATTCAGTTTCAAAAAAACTCCTCTTGTCTCCATTGGAGCATGAATTTAAGTAATGAAAATAAATGCATAACGACGTGACAAAGTCTGTGTCTCGTTGTAGCATCACGTAACCAAAATGGTGCATGTTTGAGGCAATCCACACCTCAGCACCATGCCTTTAAAGCAATGGAAGAGTTTCTGAGCTTTGTGTTCTTTTTTAAACTCGGTACTAAGCCAATGTCGAAGTTAATATTTATGCAGTTTGGGAAAATTATTTTCAGGGTATCATTTCTGGTCATATGAATTTTCATATTCTAAGCAACTTGATTTTAACTTTAATGACCCTAAGTGTAATTAGAAATTTTGTGCTGTGCTCGCACCCACCCAAGTCAGTGTATCCCTGATGCTGCCAGCCAGGAATGATGTATGCAAGGCAGGACCGTGGTGGAGTTCCATGTCCTGTGTTGCCCTGCCGTGACTCTGCCACTCAGTGCTCAAGCTGTCTGGCTGGTGTGAGTCTCTGCTTATCATGGGGAGCCAGATCACTTTTGGTGTGTGGGGATGTTTGAGCTGCGATACAAAGAAGAAGAGAAGGCAGATGTCCTGCAGACGCTTAATGATGAAGTTAAAGGATATCTCCTATCTCAAATGTCAGTTCCCACCCTCTGCTCTCATGGATGTTTTCTCTGAAGTGCACTGCTGATTCCTGTAAGTACAACTCATCTGCTGCAGGGTAACATGGAGAAAGCGTAGTAATGAAAAGGTACTTTTGATCCTTCATGAAACTTCACTATTTGCTCACAAAAGCATGCCAGAAAATATAGGCAGAACCTTACAGTCATGACAAATGATTTTTTTTGCTGTTTTTGTTTACATTTTTGGTTTACTTTATATTGTTCCTAATTTGTCTAACAGTTAACTCTACAAATTGTGCATATATAGAGCAGACTTTTCACTAGTGTCAGCAAGGTCACTGTTTCAACGGGGTTTTACCATCAGAAGGGAGGGTTGCCATCATCTGACCTCTCACCCATGACCAGATTTGTTTAGAAAAGCATTGTTACAATTTCTGCTTGAAGGGTGTGTTATATAACTTGCTGCCAGATGCCTGATATATTTTCTAAGGTGTATGCCTATTCAATAGCTGATTCTTTAAAGATGTTAGGTAATTTGGATTGTATGCATAACTTTATATGATGCACTTGATATTAAACCATGTTTCTTTGACTGTGGGACTCTATGTAGCTGTGATGTATCTTATGCCAGTGACAAGACTTCAGATACTAGGAATATGAGAACTCTAGCAACATGATTTGCTTTTTTTTTTTTGCCTTTCTGCTTTCATATTTGCATAAGAAATACACGATAGTCTTACTTTCTCTTCAGAACTCTTTCGTCATAAGGCACATGAGCAATATTCTCTTCCGAACAGGGAAGACATGCTCCAACTATTTTTTTATACCCTTATAACCCTTATCTTTAAGTTATGCTACTCTGTATTGACCTACTGTGTCTGCAAGTTATTTTTCTGAGCATGTCTGTACTGGCTGTTACAGGGTCAAGGCCTTGAACACAAGCCAAACTGTTTGGAGGGGGCTCTTTCCTTTGTTTCAGTGGATGTTTGCCAGAATATCTAAGTCCTGCAGCAGCACTGACTGTGCTGAACTCTCCCAAAGCAACATCTCTCCCACCATACACGGACTACCACATTTCTGATTTGAAGACACAAGGGAACCATATGTGTATAGATAGGATATAAGCAATAAGCCTCCACAGGGTATAGATTAGAAGACTCACTTTGTGCACCTTGGGTGTCCTATGAGGTAGAAGGCCAAAGGTTAGTTTCCTGAGGGATGTCTTTGGCTTCTTCTGGATCACAGTGTGCTTGATGCATATGTTGTCAAACAAACTCAAGACAGGCTGTTGGAATCAATTTGCCTTCTCCTCCCAAACTAAAGAGACCACTACTATGCTTGCAGCATTGAGGGAGGTATTTCCAGTGACTGAGGTAGAAAAGCTGGCAAAACATAATTTATACCTAAACTGCTGCCAGGACTCACTGCTGAAAGCCTCTTTCCTCATCCTGCTTGCATGGGCTGTCAACTTCATACCCCAGCTAGCAAGCAAGGGGACATGGTGCAGTTCACACAGCTGCACCTTGTAGTCCCTGACCCCACCTCTTGCTGAGGAAAAAAGTTGCTTTTCTGGCATTAGTCAGTAGTGACATGTACTCAGAGTAGACACATGTTTCATGGGAAGCAGGATCCCGCATCTTAATGGCATACTAGGAAGACTGTTGCAGTTGACGTAGCACTCATGCTCTCCAGCACCTTGGCGAAGGTGGGAGATTCTCTTGGCATCCTTTGGCTGCATTTGTACAGAAATTAAACGCTCATGCTGCCATACATCTTAGGCAATGCAGATACAGCTCTCTCAGAAGCTGTGGGACAACATTCTGTTGAAAATGAGGATTGTACGATGTTTTTGTGATTTTGACTTAATCATAGATAAATAAAAGCAGAACCAGTTCTCATCCTAGGTGATCACATTCACTTCTGCAATAAAAACAGGCTAGGCAAATGCAGATAAAAAAATTTTGTTCTCTTCAGGGGAGTTCTAGTTGAGACCCTGGGGAGGGATCTGGCCACTGATAAGTTATTGGCAAACCATCAGACCTGGTACTGCTAACTTCAGTGTATCAGCGATTCCTCTCTCTCATCTCCACACAAAGCAACCTTAGGTTGCATTTATATAGCAGGCCACCTTCGACTCTGTGTCCTGATTTAATATCAGTCTAATATAGATTGGTTAGAGGTAGTCAGCATGGATTTACAAAAAGGAGGTCATGCTTAACAATCTTGATTCATTTCTCTGAGGAAGTGACAATGAAAGTGGACAGCGATGAAGAAGGAGACATAATTTACTCGGACTTGAAAAGGCTCTCGATACAGTGCCACATAACAGATTAATTTATAAGGTTAGCAAGTATGGGACTGATAGTAAAATACTCAATTGGATATAAAATTGGCTTGGTAACAAGGCCCACGGAATGGCAGTAATGGTTATAGATCATGCTGGGGAAGTGCTATGCACCCTGGGGTGTGTGTTTGAAGACATTCTAAAGATAATAAGGATGGGCAAAGCCAAAAACAAAGGTGGTAGAAAAAAGACAAAAAATGCTGCCAAAAAGAACACATGAAGGCTACAGTCTCATGAGAAGCAAATGATCATGCAATCCAAAATTTCAGGTAATATTCAGTGAAGAAAATTGTCTAGGAACTGAAGGGGCCCAAGTCAGGCACATAAGCTGCAGGTCTCGTAGCAAGGCAAAAGTACACAGAGCAGCAAGGACCTTTCCTTTTAAATGGGAGAGAGGGCAAAAATTAGAGCTTTTTCAAAGTGCCAATGAGCAATAACTGGGAGGCATGTTCTCAGAAACTGATCTTATCCTGAAAAGTCCAAGATCCCTAGGTCCTTTCTATAAGGATGAATCATAGCATTTAGGTTGTGTTTTCAGCTCAAAGAAATCTTTGGAGAATCCTAGTTCTTTCCATTTGCTATGATCTAAGGAGACTGGACTTCCTGAGATGAAATAAATTTTTTTCACTACCCTGCAAGATGCTATCTTACATGCTGTAATAAAGCAGACAACTGGGTAGAAGAAAGAAATGAAATACATGAGAGTCAACAGAGGACGCTAAGAGACCTCAGAAATTCACAGTACTGAACAGAAATTGGAAGCTGGTTTCAGTGAATACTCACCTCTTTACAGTGTAAACTTTCCCATCTCTTGGATGACATTAAAAGAGGGTCTGGGAAAGCTGTACTGGTGATATTGGTGCTGCCATCACTTAGTACTGCTGTCAGTTCAAGAAAATACAAGCTTTGATGTCCAGCAGAGTTTCCACCATTGCTTTCATGTTAAAGACCCAGGCTGCAAGGCCCACTCCCACAGACCATGGGTGAGAAGGCAGTCTTTGCAGTCCTACCTATGCCTTTGCCTCACTCCCAACCAGTTTTAAAGGTAGGAACCTCTGGAAGGATCAGACCATGCAGCTTGGGAAAATTTGGAAAGACTTTTTAATTAAACAAAAAGAGCTGCTCTCTTAGTGTGTGACTGATGTGGTCCAGGATTAGAAAGGAAACGATGCAGTGTAACAATTAGCCTGACTCATTGGTCTGTGGTTCATGCTATAGGCTGTGCTTTGTTACTTGATTATGAGTATTGGCTCAAAACTTTGGTCTTGAAGCCATTAAAGTCATTAGTCAAGCTCTCATTGATTTGAGCAAGACCAAGACTTGACCCTTTGTGGCTGTTCAAAGGACAGAGATAAACTTTTAAATCAATCAAGAGTGTAGACTCTTTCTGCTGGGGTCATATGGTTAATACATCCTGTTCCTGTCATTTCCGCTATAAATCTGTGAATGCTTTTAAAGCAAGAGGAAAACCTGATTCCTTTCCTTTTGCCAGAAAATATTATGTTCCCTTTTATTACAAACAAGAAAAACAAGGTGTCCTTCTTCTCAGGAAAACTTGTAACGGGAAAGGTAATCTCAATATTTCCATGTCTCTAGAGTCAGTGAAAGGTAATTTGAGACAAAGTATGGGCAATACAGTCTCCTGTCTGCAAAGCATGCAAACCTTCTCCCACTGCCTTCCCATAAGCCTTTACTGGGTCCTGATGATCTTTTTGCCCAAGCATTAAGCCTGTACACATTGTACTGTTGGTTTCTACTAAAAGATCCCTTATTTTCCACATTACATCTAGTCTACAGAGCTCCTACAAGTTGGGAAAAAACTTATGACTTCCTACAAATGTAATTAAACTCACAGTTATTGACTTCATTTGCTTGGCTTCAGACTCGAGTCACTGAGCTCTCTGTATTTACTTCCAGAGTACAATACTTCTAGAAATGTGAAATATATTATATGAAATAATTCTGAACTACTCTGAGTTTTTGTTTTGCTGAAAGATGCACCTCATGGTGATTATGGAAATAAAAGCTGTTCTTCCACTCTCTCTTGCTGACTTTAGGATTCTGAACAAAACTGTAGGGGACAACACCCAACCTGATTCAGGTCAATTAAAAGAAGAACTCTGCATCCTTGGCTTATCTCAAGTCCTATTGCTTTCAAAAAGATCCTGTTTGGTCCTGTTAGGGCCATGAAGACGATCAGAAGTCTGGAGCACCTTTCCTATGAGGACAGGCTGAGAGAGTTGAGGTTGTTCAACATGGAGAAGAGGAGGCTTCAGGGAGACTGCCTAGCACCTTCCAATACCTTAAGGGGGTTTATAAAAAAAGGAGGAAGAGAGACTTTTTATACGGACAGATAGTGACAGGACAAGGCACAATGGTTTTAAACAGAAAGAAGGCAGGTTTATATTATATGCTAGGAAGAAATTCTTCACTCAGAGAGTGGTGAATCTGCGGAGCAGGTTGCTCAAAGTTGTGGACAACTCATCCCTTGAAGTGTTCAAGGCTGGCTTGGATGGAGCCTTAAGCAATCTGATCTAGTGGGTGGCATCCCTGCCCACAGCAAGGGGGTTGGAACCAGATGATCTTTAAGGTTTCTTCCAAACCAAACCACTCTATAATTCTATCATTTGTTGAAAAAATGTGAATGTGATTTGATAGGTTTTATGAAAATAGCTTCCAATTCTCACTTATGAAAAGATGAAAGAATAGGTGAAAGAGGAAGAAAGGACCTTTATTATGCTTATATACATAAGTACCACCCTGCCCAGTCTGAAAGCCCCACTGGCATTCAGAGGTAGCAGATCTGAATGTCTGTGCACATGCATGTGCATGTTTTAGAAAGGGTTTGATCTTACCTGAGCATCTGTGGCTCTGGTGACATCCCATTTGTTAACATTTCTGTAGGCTCTTCAGTGAACTCACTAGATAGATGACAGTTCATTAAATTAGTTGACAATGCATATCCAGTCTTTCCACCCTCCTCCCCCAGCCCTAAAATGAAAATAAAGAAATTACAACAGTAAGAAGGGAAAATACTATGCAAATAGCTCTGAGAGCACTGACACATTCAAACTAATGCATTTCCTAGAATCAGAACAATAAATGTGCTGTCAGGGGCATCACAGTTACTCCAGTGACACGACCACCATGCAAGAGCACCAGTGCAAGCTGTCAGAACTGATTATTTAAGTACTCCTGAAATATTTTTCTTTCATTGTAACTTCTCAGAGTCATGAGGCTTTGAAAGAGCCCTTTTCCTCTTGAAACCCTTCAGGTAGCTTTTAAACACCTGCATACATCACCTTGCAAAACAAGTGGGTCAGGAACAAATTTTCTAGAGAAGGCAGTTACTGAGATCAGTTGTTTTAGGAAATGTTCTTTGATGAAATGACTTGAGAAAGTTTGGCCAACTTCCTGCACGGCGAAGAGTTTTTCCTCAAATATTAAAAAGATAGCAGTTAGGCCTACCCCAAAGAACCATTTTCAAAGGGCTCAACTCTTTCAAGCAGTTGCTTTTGTTTATTAAAGTTGCTGCAGATAATAATTTTAAAAAATCTGTTCCCCAGAAACAGAGTGCAACAACATCACTATAAAACCCCCCCATGAAATGGCCTTTCCATAATTTTCTTTAAAACACAAACTTCCTCATTCAACTGCAAATTTTAGAGCAGTCTATTAAGTTTGACCATCAACTCCATGTTCTGATGCATGTGTAGGCAGTACAGGTGAGATATAAAAAGCCCTTATAATAGCTCAGAAATGCCCCTCTCAAGCCCCTTCTTGGAATTAGTGGCTTTAGTTAATACTGCTTAACACTTATTTGGAACAGGCATGTTATTCTTCCATTAAGCTTTATTCTGGTCATTCTTTCAATCTGCATTTAAATTCTGTTTTCCTCTGGGTTGGCATTGGCACCCATAGCTACCTCATAAACAAGATGCATTGCCAACTGGAACGCGCAGGCAGAGCTGAAAGCAGCACTGCTAACCTCTGCTTCTTTCTACCCCCTGCAAGTTGGAGTTGTATCAAACTCGATGCTTGGAGCCTGGGAAGTGGGCATCCTGAACTGCTTGGAAGCTCAAAGAGCCAGACTTCATTCTATTAAGGTACTGGGCTGGCTCACTGAGCTATAATTGTGGATACTATTTTTTTTAATCAGCCCAGCAAGCCAGATTCACATGTTCTTACTTCAGCTGAGTGTATCTTTCAATGTAAAGAGTTGTGCTGCAAACTGTGAATAGACAGTTTTACTCATCATTAATAAGGCAAACAGAATCTGACCCAGAATGACTAGCCCAGTAGCATTAATTTTTGAGTGGACATACAGAGAGAAAAGATTAGGCACTCAAAGTTGCTTAGAGATTTTGGCTATTGGCAAATTTGCATTCTTAGAGACTGCATACTCAGCAATAACAAAATAAAATATGGAATTTAGAAATATTTGTCACAGGTGGGAGAGGAACTGAAGGGCACTGAATGAAGAACTGCGGTGGGTGAGAAGGCTTCTACTCCCCTCCTGTCCCACCCCCAGCCCGTCCTCTGCACATGCAGCAGCTGCCACAGAGTCAGCACACAGCGATGGGTACCTGGGGTGGCATCTCCTGTACCTTGGCTTCTCCCTGCTTTTCACTGCAAAGACCAAAACCGCTTGCCCTGCGTCTTTTTTTTTTCAGAATTTATGCAGGTTGCTCCCTTTTTAAGGCCAGCCACTGTGTGTGGATATCAGTGTAATCAAATCTGTATTTGACTTTTTTTTTCCCCTTCCATTTGTGGGACCAAGGCTTTTTGACTTGTTAGTTCTGCACTGGTAAATGTTTCTGTCCTCAGTTGGTAAGGCAGAATGTCTAGCAGCACAACACCAACAACTTACAGGTCGCCACTCTGGGGAAAGAAAGTACACATTTAAGAGAATCAGCAGCCTAGGTAGGATATAATGTCACTAAAGAGTTTCACTGTAACACTGTAGAGTACAAAAATGAAAATATAAAGTGCATTTTAAATGATTAATGTACAAAAGCTGACCTCTTCCAGTGTGCATTAATCAAGAAAAAAATGCACACTTTCTATAGTGGTTAATGTTGCAGGTCCATTATTCAGCTTTGATAATGTGCATAAAAATGCTCAATATGACAATGAGTTGGGGTAGCTGAGAATTTAGAATGGTGGCAAGTTTGTTGTAGTATTTGGATTAGCATTCTTAACCTACATCTTGACAGCTTCTTTTCTTCATTTCATAAGTGTTAATAAAATCTTGCTTTTTCCTCTTTGATTTTTGGTTATTTTTTTCTTGTATTTTAGTTATTTTCTTTTTTTTTTTTTTACAAAACGATTGAAAAATACCTGCTCAAACAAATACTACCAGCATTCATTAGTCAGGATGGTTATATGTAAAAGAAATGATGCCAGATAGTAACAAATCCAAGAGAAGTTTATTATGAAAATGGCACCTGCGGGATGAAAAAAAATTAAGTTACATAAAGACAACCATGTATGACATGTATGAGAATCTACAAAAGTATAAAAAGAACCCTGTTGTAAATGAAGTATGTACATTTCTGATTTGCAGCATTATCAATGATCAATGAAAAAAATGTTTCAAATAAGCCAGGCACTCAAGAAGTTAGATTCGGTTAGCTTAACACAAAATAAATGTACCATAGCTGTCACTTTTTAACATTTTAATTTTTTTATATTGTAGAGTTGGTAACACTGCTAAGATTTATACGAACAGAATCCCTTTCCCCATTATTCAGCTACTTGGCACCAGTCTCCTCATAAAAGATTTCATATATTTGTACAAGAAATAGTTAAAAACACAGACACAGTCTTCACAGGTAATGAAGTTTTTTTTTCATTTTGTAATTTTAAACACTATGGATTTAGACAGCAGCTGTGATTATCTGTTAGTTTAAATCACCAGAAATCATTTTGACACAACACAGAAACATTTATAAAAAAAACTCAAAACAACAACAGCTGTCTAGCTGTTCTTTGTAGCTGATAGGTGCAGTCCTTTGATTGTTCCATAGCTAGAGCAGAGCTTCCAAAATTAAACTTTGAATTTCCCAATCAGCTTTCTCGCCTTTTTCAGACCTACTTAAATCCTTCCTATGGAACCTTTAAAAGCTCATTAATTAAATTTCTAGCGTCCAATTCCTCTTTTGCTATCACTCCTCTGTGGCTTGGACCTACTTCTCAAATTCAAAGCTACTGCAGAAATTGACTCAACGCAGTGAGTGATCAAAAATTCGAAGGACAGCTGAGTTAATACATTAGCATTGCACACATAAGCGAATATATATGACAATTCTAAGCTCAGTTTCCTTTTTAAACAATGCCAGTTGACCTTTGAAAGAATTTCCTATCTCACTGGTAATTGCTCCACATATTGCTCTGCCAGCCTACCTAGGAGAAAACCAAAGAAATGCACCCTCTGCTTACAGTTCGAGCACAAGGACTCTGGGAATGTTAACAACTGAGGCTATATGGCGTCAATTTGCTTAATATATCTGAGCATTACTCTGTAGTGCATTGTGGGGTACACTGGAAGAGTAAGTCATACCCAGAATTCCTCTGTGGGAAAAATGGCTCCATTAACCTTGAGCTAGTTAAGAGTCTTTTATCTCTGAGAGTGAAGAAGAGAGAACGAGAGAGCGAGAGAAAGAGAGAGGGGGAACGCGTGGAGGAGGAGGGGAGAAAGGAAGGGGGAGAGAGAGGTTTGAGAATACACAACAGCAAAGCAACAGCAGAAATTAAAAGGTATACAGACAGTGGAAGCAGCATAAGGTGACATTACAGAGGAAGGCCACCACACAAAAACCACTAACCCCCAAGAATCACTGGTTCACTAGGACTGCAGGAATGGGACTTTACCACTCCGGACTAGAGATAAAGCACAGAGAAGACAAAGGACAAAACAACTACATTAGCTTAGTATATACTGCATATAGTAACACACATTGAAACTGCAATGGGACTGACAGCCAAGGACACTTACACATTGTACACATTACAGTTCTCACATCTGTTATTAGATGCCTTAACAAACAGCTGCCAAAGATGGAGTGGAAGAAGAATTTATATTTGACAGTCATTTGGAGTGTTTGACACTACACTGTGATTTCTGGCAACAAAGACAAAATAGGAGATTTCTTTTCTTTTACTTAATGTGCAGTTTTCAGTTGTAGTTATCTATTTCAAGCTTATTAACCCATCCTTTAGTTTTAAAACATATTGGTTTCAACACTAGAAATAAGGAAAAAGAAAACAACAAAAAATACCCAAATCAAAGAACAAAAAGAAATTTACAACCTTCCCTCTATAATATTAAATGAAAAACAAAATAAAACATGTTAAATAGTTCTTCTGTTTTTTTTTTTTTACTCTGAAGTGTTATTTGACGTTGTAAAATTAGCCTCAGTTACACTGAGAAAAGAATAAAGCAAAACAATATGCACCTAAGAAACTGCTCCTCGCGTCAATTAAATTGAGTTTTTTGTTTTTAAGCACTTTTTGAAAAAGGCTTCCTGACCCATTTAAATTTGATGTGAGGCTATGCTTGTTAGTTTGGAGGTAACAAATTTTAAGTCCTGCAGCAAATGTTAATGAGGGCTTTTGTCTTAACTAACCAAGGAGACTGCAGCACCCCACTATAAACCAGTACGGAACACATTCTTTCCAAAAAACCCAGCCCACAAGCTGCATATTGTATGAAGACATTACAGATTAATAAATGATAGCACCATGGTTTTAGAAATTAAGTTAAAGTTTCAGTAATTAACATTTAGTCCAACTTTTTAACATTCTAGTCACAGGCCAGAAATTAACTTTTTAAGAACCCAAATTATTTTATGTGCAAGTAAGAAAATCTTAACCATAAAAAGAGAATTAAACTCTGCATAAAATTCTAAAATACTATCCCCTATTTTAAAGGAATTAGGAACAAAACCCCCTTTTCATTTGACTTAGTCAAACAGGGCACATTGTTTATGCTTGTCTCTTTTAATCTTGATCATATCAAGATCGTTTTGAAGTAAAACCAATGGTTGTCACTTTAAAATCTCTTTACCACAACACTGAGTATTCTATGGCAGAGGCATACACATATTAAAGGCATCTTAATAAAGATGCAAAGGAAAAAACACACATCTTAGAAGAAGACAAAATGGCAGGCAACTGGTACTTCGACTCTCTGAAGGCAAAAATAAAAAAATATCTTTACATTAAAGAATAAGTCAAGTTAAAGAGAAAGGGGATGAAATGGGGACCATCATATTGAGATAATAAGCTGACCTGCTCAAATTCAAAGTGCTAGAATTAAAGGTCTAAATTAAAACATAGTCTATGCCTCAGAGTATAACACTGAACACAGTATGTGGTCATATTTCAATCCTCTTTCCGTTCCAGAGTCTGTGTAGTGTGAATGCCATTGCTGTACACAGGAAATGGAAGAGTGGAAAAAAGTCCTTCGGCAGTTGTGAACACATTCCCTGCAGGCATTTGGGTCAGACTGGCCCCGCTCACAGCACTTCCAAACGGTCCCGACATGTTGAGTCGGTGAACGTGGTGGTAGAGCATTTCCATCGGTGTTTTAGGATCCAGCCCAAAGCTGGGGCTGTTAACATCGACAAAGTTAACAGCATGCGTGTTGGGGAGGAGGTTGCCCTGCATGGCTAAAGTAACTTCAGCTGGAGCATACCGAATAGTGCCAGTGGTGTAGACCCTCTGAGCAGCAGTGCTGGTCGCAGCAAGGGTTCCCGTTACCCTGTGAACCAAAGGAAGCACCACATTGCCTGCTTGTAACCTCTGAAGGGCTTCCAGGTCCCCAGTGTACAACAAAGAGTTGGAAGTTGTGGGACCTCCTGGATGTTTGTCCCTTGGAGATGCTGAAAGCGGGGGTGACAAAGGGTCAGAGGACACTGGAGCCAAGGCCGAGTTGGATGAGGTGCTGAATTGAGTTTTACGGCTGGCAGTATTTTCAGTCCCCGGCGGGGTGAGAACAGAGTCTGGAATGGAGACATGTAAACTACTGCTGGCTTGGGGGGAAGGGAAGTGCTCGGAGCTGGGGGGCTTGGTCATACTGTAGGGTGATTCGTTCCTTGAGATTTCCCTGTTGGGTGGGTAATTCCAAATACTGCTATCATTATCAAAATTGATAGGTTCTGAGATTTCTGTTTTAATTTTGAGCACTGAGGCACTGTTCGGTGACGAGAGCAGCTGGGGCTGGTCCACCAAAGCTGAGTCAAGTCCATTTGGACTTGAGGTGCTTGACAGCCTTCTTCGGGTCATGCTGCCTCCCTTTTGCTTTTTTCTCCTCTTCTTCCTCTTCTGATGTTTGCTGGAAGACTGGGCATTTACTTCACCTGCACTGTCTGAGTCCTTGGCACTGTCGGAGGTCAGTGATTCACAGTTCTGCAACCGCAGGTCTGACTCACTCTCAACATAGCGCTCCACCTTGATCTGCATTGAGCCAAGAGTGCCAAAACTGTCCTCAGGGGCTTTTTGATTCTCGAAGTCTGAGTTTTCAAAGCTGTCATCACTGTCCCTGCTGTCCTGGTTGCTGGAGCTGTTCCCATCATCATTACAGTTCATTTCATTATCTGACTGATTTCCTGACTTTTTCCTGTCGGATTCAGGGTCTTCACTGTTTTCTGACTGGTTTCCTTTCTCATCTGACTTTGAGTTCTCATTGTCCTCTGGAGCAAAATGAAAGTGAAACAAACCATTAGCAACAGGAACAAAATATTATAATCCAAGTCCAGATTTCTACCTACCAATGAAATGGATTTGCTTTAACCTTTTTTGGCAAAAGACATTCGCTTCTGTAGAGCTGCATTTTTTTTTTTCAGTGTTGTGTTGGGAGAGTTTTGATCATTGTGAATGTCTCTGACTCAGGACTGTTAATGCACTAGAAGCCTATGCTATATGGCTGCACCTCGATTGAGGGGGCCTTTTCATCTGCTCACTGGACAAGAATCATGTTGACAGCTGTGACCACAATGGCATTGTAGCCGTGCCATCCAACGAGGAGTCAGTGAACAATCCCATTATCACCGTTATGTTCTGGTGATTGTTCTTTCACATCCATGTTCTCCTACACTGGGCAGGCATCCAGGTATAGCACTATTTACTAATGAAGATTCTAGTACTCTCATCTCATTTTCCTCTGACTGTTGCCACTTTTGAAGTGGCATAGAGTCTCTGGCTGCAGAGGAATTACTGCTGATTTCCTCCTGTTTGAGAGGAGAAGCAACTCATATGTGTATAAATCTGAATGAATGAATAAACCAGTGAAAATGAATGAATAAACTGGTTTATTGCTAAAACAATTTTGTTATGTTGCTACTGCCTTCTCATATTCTCCTGAAGGACAAAAAATATAAAAATACAGAAAAAATAATCAGCCAGTGAATTAAATTCTTGATTGATCCAAACCATCTAAAGACCATTGAAAATAGCACAGCTACTGTGCTGAGAAGCTGTCACTCTTCTTGCCTGAATTAGTTTAATTATAATTCTAATACGGGTGAGATAAACACTCTAGCACACTGGACTGGGAGAGCCAAAGCAGCTTTGAGACTGAATATGCTCCATTATCACACTGTGTTTGAAAGGGTCACGAAAGGTTTCAGGAAACCCTGTCCTTTACAGACCAGCCAGAAATCTTTTGTTGCCTAATAAAAGATGTTTTTCACTCATCAGAGCCAAGTACTACCCTTTTCAATATACTTGGTTTAGGGGGAGAGGGGAAGGGCTGGTTTGCCTCTAAAGATATTGGTTACTTCTGGAGCCACGTCAATACCAAACAATTTCCCAGAAGTACTGAAGGTGGGTTTGACAGGAAAGCTGCCTGAGCATTCAGGACGCTGCACTTCACAGGTCACTTTAGTGGGACTTTTGCTTGTGTCAGCAGCAGCAGAGAAACCCTTCCTTTTGAAAAATAAAACCTGTAGAAGCAAAGTAGCAACCATAAACTCCTAAGTCTCATTCAGCTTTTTGTTCCACCTAGGATTGAATTTCTCCTACAATTTTTTCTTCCTTTTTTTGAAGATGCTTTCTTTTAAGGCCATGGTTTCTAGCTGGGGAAGAGTGGTCTTAGAGTGAGGTTGTCTAAAGCTGCACAATATTTGCTTGGGATTATATCAGAGCTTGAACTGAACTTGTTGGTTTCATCCAAAATGCTGTTGCAATTTCAGATCCTTTGGCATTTCTATTTAATTCCTTTGTAATAAACAAGTCCCTGTGTCTTCTGTCTTCCAAGACTCCCAGACATCTCCTTCTGAGATGTAGATATCTGTGCACCTTTGGAATGCTGTCTTGCTCTGCATCAGCTTTAGAAGTCATGAATGTACGTGTACTTCTCACATTCTCACCTGGACAAACTGCCAGTACATATGGGAAATGCAAACTGTTCTCCACATATGTGTTATTTGGCTGTTTGGGAACAAGACAGCATAAAGGAAGCACTGGGAATGGATGAAGAGATTCCCAATGATAGTGGTCAGCAAGCCTGCGCATTGTCTTAAACCATCAAACCAAGCTGTCAAAGAAGAACAAATAAAAGCAAAAGATGAAAGAGAACAGCCATATAATATAATATAATATAATATAATATAATATAATATAATATAATATAATATAATATAACATAACATAACATAACATAACATAACATAACATAACATAACATAACAGCCTGGTCCTCTTCTTGCTTTTTCTTGATTTATATCACTGTGATCCATTTTCTCCAGACTGTTTTTGGTTGTTATCACAGACATGAGAGAAAAATCATCCATCCATCCATCCATCCATCCATCCATCCATCCATCCATGTTGCATACGACAGCTGAGTAACATCTTTACTTCGTGGGCTACTGGAAAACACTCTTCTTTCAAGGCCAGATAATTTGTACCTGTGCGTAGGTAACCACTATTAAAACTAACAGGGAATGTGTGAACCACCTGTGCACTGGACCATCTGTAGGACTAATTTACACATAGAGCTTGACAAGTACACTCAGCTATTAAAAAACAGCTGAAGTCCCAGACTTAAAGAGCTTAGAAACAAGTTCTCGAACCCACACCTTTTAATTAAATATAACTTTTAACCCAAGAAAACTCTCAAATTTTTCAATCTTCACTGCCCCCTAGTGAGACTCTTCAAGAATGTATTCATACAGGAAAAAGAGTCATAAAGATTGACAGTAGAGACCTCTCTGCAGAATATCTGCCTACTTTGGAAAGAGAAGAACTAGAATTTTATCCAACAGTTACAATCCCAAGTCCTCTGCACAAGGCACAATACCTGTTCATAAGCACAGCTGGGAAATCAAATATTTAGTTTGGTGCTATGTAGACAAGAATGCATGGAGAAAGTGAAGAGAAATTCTGAGGAAATGGAAATGTTAAAGTCATTAAAAGATTTTGCTAGTGTTTTTCAATTTAATTTTATATAATTTTTTTTTTTTTGTTATAATGGAACAATACTTGAGAAGTAAAAGCAACTGGAAAGCTGACCATGTGGCTGTCATGGCATGAACCTCTCGTGGGTGTAAAGGCACACCATGTGTGTTACCTGAGTTGTCCTTTGAGTCCGATTCAGAGTCAGAGGTCTCTGAGGATTCTGAGGTTTTCTCCGGCAGATGAGGAAGTTGTGCAATATCCATTGGAGTGTCCTTGTACTCTGGGTTACTGAAGAGGATACAGCAAATATAAACACAATTGGATGATTTGCAGTTTCATGATTTTTTCCTCTTTTCATATCAAAGTTCAGGAACAAAGAATATAAATAGGAAGAATAGCAGAGTAAACACAGAAACATATATTTTTGGCTTCGGAGCTTCACAGCAGGAATTTTGTGAAGGTTTATTTTAATACTGCAGTCAAATACTTTTATTGACCAGGTACTAAACCTTGTTTAATTCTAGTGAAGTTTTAGAGCTATCAAAGCATCCTTACTGAAGTGGGACATCATGGCTTGTGTGATATCTAGCAGTAAAGCTATACTGTGTAATCATCCAACAACAAAATATCTCGATTTCGATCCCATTACTGTGCCTGGGAGGACAGAGACGGTGTTTTAACTTTTCTGATCTGTTTCTCTCCCACTGGCAATGTCTATTAGAGTTATCTCTGTAGAAATGTTCTCTATCAGCCTTGCCAGAGTCTTTTCAATACCTGTTTTTCTCAACATTCCAGTTTTCCACACTTTAATCAAGCATATCATACATAAAGTTATTAAGAAGGTGCTCAGCTAGGGCTAAAGGAAGTGACCACTGCTCCAAAGAATCCGGCCAAAAATTAGATAAAATAGGTTATGTATTTTTTAAACACTGCACACACACATCCACACCAGCAAGAAACCGAAAACAACCTCTCTAACTATATGACAGATGCACATGTGCATGTTAAGATGCATATGTTAGGGAAAAAGAACTGTCAACACACCCATTATAATCATATCTTCATTTGCTCATGTGGTGCTCACCTGTGACTTGTTAGCAATGAACATGACTGCAATCTAAAAAAGCTACACCGCCAGAGAAATGGAAGAAAACCCCTACAACGCTATACTCTTGCTTGGTTTGTACCTTCTAAAATGTGTTCCTTTCTTAAATGCATGCAAATGCAGGGGAACAGACATAGCTAAACATAAGTGGCATAGGAATATTAAAAATAACAGTCTTTAATAATTTTTGAATAGGTGAGCATTTCCACGCAGTTCAAATTCAAGTCTGGTAAAACAGAAAATCCACAGTCCTGCACAGACAATATGAGGCAGCACTGAGAGTGCCTGACACACTATCACAATGACAGTGTGCTCATATTCGGCCTCTTAGAGTGTACTGTGAAAACTCAGAGTTCACGCAGTTCACATTGAGATGCCATCTTGTGATTATCATCTTTATGGCTTTGTCCTGACAAAGTGACTTTATTCTGCTGCATCCCAGGGCAGTCCCCAAATTTGCCCCCTCCAAGCAAAAGATGTTTGAGGGCTTTCACACTGTGAATAACAAGTTGCTAGAACAAGAACAGCATTAATCCTCTCTGTCACTATAATTAGTCTATCCTTTTACAGACAGCTGAATCATACTTTCTAATGCATGGAAATGTATACAGACCAGTACTCCTGCTAAGAGTAGACCTAATTATGCCTTGATCTGTTATTAAAATATTATTTGGACATTTGGATCTTTTGTGGATTCCAGTACAAGGAGAA
Organism: Cnemophilus loriae; assembly: GCA_013397755.1. Taxonomy (NCBI): domain Eukaryota; kingdom Metazoa; phylum Chordata; class Aves; order Passeriformes; family Corvidae; genus Cnemophilus; species Cnemophilus loriae. The sequence goes on from VZTF01003171.1 coordinate 279,224, forward strand.
ATCTAAAAATATTAAAAATACAAATTCAGTGAAGATGTGAATATTTCTCTAACAGACCGGTGAATGGAATACACTAGAAAAATCAGGTTCTGGGAGGAGACCAGAACCTGAGTGGGAAGACCACACTGCTTTTCTTTTTTTATTAGGTATATTCTGCTTGTAGAGAAAATTATTTTGTAGGATATTTGTGGACTAGGTTCACCTATTGTCTGGAAAGCAGCAAAGGGGTCGGAGGCAGCTGTTCATAATTCTTATGGACCACCTTTACAGCTAGAGCTGAAAATATGAGAACATTTCTGGGCATTTTGAAGCCCTGTTAAGGACTGGGGCAGTGAAGCTGTACTTCTGGTTCAGAATTGTCAGCCTTAAGCTTGAAATGCTGCATTCTGCCTACCACTTGCAAAAAAGAGACAAAAAAGCAGCAGGATAAGGATATATTCAGAAAAGCCTGGGCTCGATCATACCAGACCAGAAACACGCAAGTCCCAGTGAAAACTCCACTGCTGTGCAAGGTCTCCCACAGTACCTTTTCAATGCTCTCCTGCCAGGGGTTGCTTCCTTCTCTTCCCCAAAAGGGGAATCAAAAGCATTTCAACATGCAAGTTGAGGCAGGCACAGTCTCTTCAGGGCTTGCCGGACTTGGCATAGTAAGTCACAATCTAACCCCTAGACATCACTTTGAACTCTCATGGCATCAAAGGGAATGTAACAAACCATGACAAGCAACTTAAAAGGAGAACAGGCCAGAAAATGACAATTGCATTTCATGACAATCTCAAGGTTTCAAATTTTATTTGTTTGTTTGTTCTGCTTTGGAATGAAACAGAAAATCTCCCAATCTTATTGAACATTTTCACAAAACAGAATGTGTTGAAAGGTATTTTCAGATGAGAAAGGTCAGGTTTATAATTCACTGTCTCTCAGTGACTGTTGGTTTTCCCTTGAGCTCTGAACCACTCCTTTAAAAATACTTTGGTAAAATAGAATTTCTCAGGGAACAGCCTTTCGTTCAAGCCATTATTACTATTTCTGTTTGAAATAGTTCTGATAGATTAAAATAGTACTTTATAGTACTTTTATTTTTAAATCCTAATTTGCATTTTTCAGTGTGAATATTATCTGATGCTTATAGGAACAACAAAGTAGTTTGAGCCTTTTTTGTCCTGAGAAAGTTCCTCTCTCTGGAGTGAACTGGCAAATGCCTTTCAGAGATAACTTTTTTTTTAGCTTACCAGCAGTTTGCTTCCCTGCATTTTTAATATCCAAATAAAACAGTGCCAAAAACTTCACACCAGATTTTATAACGCAACTACTGAAAGTTGGTGTGGATAATTTTTATCTTTGAGCTCAGGTTGAGTAGATTTCAGGGCATGCAATAAAATGGTGGAGGGTTTATTTCAAGACTGAGGCAGCGTAATAATTCAAGAATATTCTCATGTGCCGCGATATGACAGGTGCCTCAATAACTACAACAAAGTGGCACGACTTTTGACGTGGACTATACGAAAAGTTCTTCTTCTTAACTTTCTCTAGTAGGCTGTTGTTTTTTTCTCTAGACCGCTCACCGACAGAGACAAGCAACAGAGACAGCAGTTCAAGCAAGAGAAGTGACTGGAAGACCTACCTAAGGAGGTAATTGACCCAAATGATATTCTTCTCGCTTGCGTTCTTGGCGTTGACAGCTATGGTTGCACTAGATTGTATCCAGATATAACCTCCGTTCTTCTGCATCCAGCGGTAATACTTTGTTACGCACTGACCCTTATTCAGCACTGACAGGGAAATACAAACAAAACACAAGCAAGATACAGCACGTGTTAGAACTGGGGTAAAATGACCTTCATTGTACAAC
>VZTF01003171.1:282314-367314 GCA_013397755.1 Cnemophilus loriae
GTAGAGGGAAAAGAAAAAAGTCACTTTGGAAAAGGATAAGTATTTAAGGCAGTTAAAGTTCCTACCATAAATGTGACAAATGACACTTTGGAGCTTTCAAGTTAACCAAATGTCTATACCCCCAATTATACGTATGAATGTATCTATATCTAAATCCGTGTACAGCAGATATCTACAGAAAAAGATGTTTACAAAGGCAGCCATACAAACAGTGACGTTTCCTTACCTTGGAGGTATCCCCCAATCCCCACTGCAATTTTTCAACTACTAGAGAAAAATATGCATGTAAAATAGTGCCATACAAAGTGAATGTGAAGTGCAAGTTATGTTCAGCTCTAATATAAACAAATATTTGTATCTGGGTCTTGTTTGTCAGCAGCCTCTAGTGAACTAAGATTGTTTCTAGCAGACATCAATATTTCCCTAAATTTTCAGTTTTGTATTTCAAGTTCTAAATATTCTATGATAATTCATTGTCTTCAAAACCTCATTATACAGCAGAATAAAGATAAAATATGAACAACTGACTACCCAGCATTTCTGTCAAACCAATGTTGTAAGCCACTTTAGGAAACAATCGCACATAAATTAGTCGAACTTTAACAGTTATGAAGAATAAGGCAAGAAAAGCACTGCTGTAAGTTTTGATTATGGTAAGCATTTCCATTTCAGTCAAATAGGACACTCAAAATGCTCTGCTTACAGCTGAGTGTAAAATTGATGTGCACACAAGTGTGGAGTGATACTATCTCTCTTCTGGAAACATGAATACCCACAGTTGCATGCAGGAACTGGTAAAATCTATCTGTACTTGTACTTACTAAATGTACTATTGTTTTCCTTGGAGCAGTTTTTATCTAGGGAGTTTACCACGCTACACAGATGCCAAAGGACAACTGTCCACATACGCATTTGAAAATCAAAGTACCAGGTGAGTCACTAGCCAGTGGCTGAAGGGCACGCTGTGGTTCTGCATAGTGATAGCTACAAGGATGCAGAATCTCCAGCTCTTTTGGTCATCCTAGACAAGTCCTTCATCCTTCAGTAACTTTTGTATTGGTTGTTGCACCACTGGAAAAGTCTGTGTCGTGGACTGAACAGAGCATTAATTTCAGAAGTATGGAAAAGAGGAAAAGGTGCCTGCTTTCTCAAGAATAAGAATTCAGTGCATCAGAGCTGTGTACAAACCATCTACACTCAGAGTTCAGGCTCCCAAGTACAAAGACTACATCCAAAGAATATCTGAAATACTGTATTAAAAATGAACTTTCCATGAAGTTCATCTACCTGCAAATTCCCACTCTATTTTTGGCCAGCTCAGATATATTACCAGATACACTGAATTTTCCTTGCTGCATCTGTCTAAAGCACATTTCATATAAGAGATTTGTGGATCAAGCTTTGAAGGAAGTCCCATGATTCGATATAAAAATTCTCTCTATAAAGAGATTCTTTGGCAGGCAAGCTGCACTGTGCTGCTAAATCTGGTTCTTACCTCCTTTGAGAGTGCACTAGGCACCCCCAAGTCAGTTCTGAAAATTCACAGTATACCTTGGAAAGAAATTTCTCCATGTGATGAAAGAAAATAATGAAATAAATTTGAAATGTTTTCTAATTTACAGTATTTTTTAACTGCTGGCATTGCCAACCTGCAACTTAGAAATTAGATGAGAATTTTGAGGCAAAAAAAGCAATTAGAAGGAGGCATCAGGGCGGGAAATCTAAACAGTTTATTGACAACCTAGTGTTACTGAGTAAAGCCCAGTTTCATCTTAAAGATCTTCAGTTTTCAGGTACAGAGAGTCCATTAATAAAGTTACTGATTTTGAGAAGTAATGAAAGCAAAGAATCACTCCACTCTAAGCACTGATTGTGAAGTTATGTTTTGTAACCAGAAACGGACCATGCATTTCAGTTTAGCATAAACTTCTGAAAATGTAATGCCATGTAGATTACATCCTGAATTTTCAGGATGTTTTGTTTTCAGGCAAATCCCTCACTCACTGAGCAGTGCAAATAATTTTATATTTCTATTTGTGTTATACATGGAGTACCCAGTATGGCAGACTTGACCAGATTTTTTATATAAACACACACACACACACACACATATATACACAAACCCTTTAATCAAAGGGACTAACTGAGGGTTAATGTTTTAAAATTGGTGACCTTTATGTCAGCTGCACAGATATATTCCCTAAAATGGTGGATGCTAAACCTGATTAAAATTTGCTGAAATGTTACCTAGTTCCTCAATTTGAATTCAGTGGTTGGCATGCAAGAAGTGCACAGTATGTCATGCTAAGAACTAAAAATAAAACCCCTCACTTATTTCTCAAAGTATGAATATATTGCTGTGTACAGAGTTCCCAACAGAGGGATTTCAGTTTTCCTTGGTAGCTTTGTGCACAGCAATATTCTTGTAGCAGTGGAATGAAGGAGGGGGAAAGAGAAGAAACAGTCAGTGTTCTTTGCAGGAACCTATTTCTGTTAGAAAATTAAAATAAATCAGTACAAGTTTGTCTTCAGAAATATGGTTACAAAAAGAAAAAGAACATAGTTTCTTCCTGTAAGGCTGTTCTGAGAAATCAAAGCCAAAGCTTCTAAATAGTGAGTTGTGTTTTAAAAGAAGGAAGTAGCTTAATTCAGTTTGAAGAGGAGATGAAGAAATTGTGTATCAAAAGCAGTCTTTTAGCAAAGTCTCTTACAAAAGGACATTTTACTCATGTGCATATGCATTTAAAAGCTACACTATATTGCGTATTCAGGTAAGTATTGAGTAAATAGGAAATGATGAGATCATCTTACATATTCACACAGCTTCACAAAGAGGCTCTTTATAATTGGTGAAAATATTGAGGTTACATCTGCTGTGCTATTCACCCTTCTCCTTGAAATACCTTTATCAATGACTAGATGGTATTGATACTGAACTCCTCTCATGGTAAACTTATAAGAATATTTTTAATTTACTGCACGAGGATGAAATTGCCATACTTAATACTACAGTCGGATACTTAGCTGCAGCCACAAGTACTCTTTCTACATTCACAAAACTGGCAGACGAAACATGAAAAGGAATACTGACTCTTTAATCTCCACTTCTCCACCTAAGGCCCAAGGCAAGCTGACAGGGTAACTTCGTTCTGGAAACAGAGGGGTTTTTATTTTTTTAATTCTGGATTACTTTTTCTTCTGCTTTTGAAAACTGTGGGCTATAGGGGAATGAACCTGGCATAGACTTAAAACAAGAACAAGTTTCTTTATCTGAAAAGTTACAGTCCTTGATGCTTACAGGAAGGTCATCTTCAAAACCCACAGGAAAAATAGCATCACAGCCAGAAAGAGTGCATTAAGTGCCTTATTTGCTTGTAACAGAGACAGTTTTCCATTTACAACAGCTCCGAGGATCAAGTGAGTCTTTGATGTTGTAAGGACTTTCCTATAGATTTTGCAATTAGTGAGCTAGATGTTTTAAATAGTGGCTATCCACAAACTGGATTTTAGCAATGAAAAATATTTAGCAATGTTAAATGATGCTCGCTACAGAATTAGGAGCTAGGTGACAGGAGGCTTGCAGACGTGCGGTAAGGAATCATATGTCAACTACGTAATTCTCCACAAGCACTTCTATTTTGGATCTACTAGATGGGGTAGAGTGAGGAGAAGGGGACTTAAGCCTGAACAGAGTGCAAAAGCATTGTCTACCTACCGGGCCAAAAGCAAGGCCTCACAGCAGACTGCTTGGTAAAGAATGCCACCTTCCTGTCACAAGAGTCCCCGTGGGTCACACTGCTCTACCTCTCTTCATTGCATACAGTTCCTTACTGGTCCTGTCTGACTTGCTGTATCTCAACTGAGTTCTTTTAAGAGAAATACAAAGACTATAACTGTTTTAAGAAAATACTGGTTCCGTGGGGCTTTAGAAAGCTGCATTTTACTCACAGCATATGACAGGAGAAAGCCCTGAGTGCTGGACAGAGAACATCTTTTTTAGCATAGGGTAGAATGCAATCTATTGTGTCGATACCACTGACTGAGACCTGGCTGCTACTGTGATATGAATATCAGGCAGTAATAGTTGCTGGTTTATAAACATAAATTCATCTTTTCCTGCCATAAGCAGGAAGTAGCAGATCAGGTTCATGAAAGAAAACTGTACCTCACCGATATTCAAACTTCACCCTAACGTCTTCATTCACCTGGAATATTCTTTTAAGCATTTACAGTCACTCTAGAAATGCTAAGTATGGCAATTGATTCATTGCTTACTTTGCAGTATGAAATATTGTTTAATCTTCCAGTGTAAGGATGTTACATACATAAATATATGATAAATTAGGCAAAATTAAGTATCAACAACTTCACAGAAAAAAAATAAAGAGCCTTAATTAAGCATTTAGAAAAATTTGAAACCTTAAGAATGTTTAAAAACTAAGCCATACTTTTCCTGCCTCTTTGAAGAAAAGGCGGGAAAAGTATGGCTTAGTTTTTAAACATTCTTAAGGTTTCAAATGTTAAAAGTGGTCTGAGTCAAAAAATGTGGATTCATATTAGGATCAAAGTTTGTAACTTGCCAAGTACAGTGAGGAAAGCCTTGCATGCTGCACGTGCAAGTTATCTCAGATTAGGACCAGGAAGATGTTTTGTTTAAAATCAATTCTATGTTATCGGTTTACATGATATCAGTTCACAGCAGCAGGGCAAATTTATTAAAACTGAGCAAAGACACAAAAAAGTAGTGTTTCCCAGCACTATGGAAATCGTCTTCCCCTACTTGAACAACAGAGGCATTTTTCTTCCCCTCTCCTTTTCATGATTATTGTAAACACACTATTTTCCCACGTCCCAACATTTGAAATGATAACTTTATAATTATGCATAACCATGAATATTAACAAGACTATATAATTCTAGGTAAGATGTTTATTTCAAAACATTATGTAGGTATTGATCAAGTGGAATGCAATGTATTGCTAGAAGCACTATTTGATGCAAGCTTATGGCATGCATATCAGAAAATTAGCCTGTGGTTTCTATAGATAAAATTGATGTAAATAAACTAATTATATAAGTTTATTTTATGACAGACTGGATTGAAAAATGAACGGTAGATTTTTCTACCTAGGATTCTCTAGGCTTTCTTCTCTCTTTCTTAACTTTTTCTTTCCCTCATGATTTGTCTCTCTCCCCATGACTTCAATCCTGCCATAAAGTGATTTTCTTCTGTTAATATTGAAACGGTCGTTTAGAAACCCAAGCCTGCTTTGAACACCAACTTCAGACAGAACTTCCATTATCATTAATGAACTCTCTGTTCAAACTGTAGGGGAAAATGAAATCCCAGATCCAAATTTTGCCCTTAGCAACTAAAACTCAACATCAGAGGAGAAATTTGGCCCTGCTTGCTCAAGAAACTTAAAACTGTCCTCCATCTCTCCACTAACATTAATGTCCATCATATGACAACCTATGTAAGATTAATGATTTTAGAATATAACCCTTTCCATGCCAAATGTATCTGTGGACTATACATAACTACATCTCCCAAAAATAGGAAAAGAGACTGAAGATTCGTGGAAGCAGATTAGCAGTAATATTAATTTTATCTTTGAATTACCTAGGTTAAAGATGGTCTGTTTCAACAAACAGGATCCCTTTAAACATGCTTTCATTTCTGGGATAAGAGTCTCTGTTTGGGTGCTTGGGCTGAGTGAAGTGAGTCATTTCCTCAGGCTAATCTCTAGAGGAAAGGCATCCGGAGCACAGTGTCATGCTGGTATGGCACAACCCAATGTTCAAACTCCCTCTAACCACCACAAAGATTCATCACCATCTCACATCTGACAGCAGACATTTTTGAAGCATACTGTCTCTTTACACCAGATGACTTGTAAAAAGTAAAAACAAAACAAAGATTTCTGCCTTTGTCCACAGGCCTGAAAAAGATAGCTTAGTGCTAACAAAAAAAACCCCAAACACAACTTTATACAATAAAAATAAAAGAACTTTTGAATAATTATGCATCTTTTTATCTCGGAAGCAATCCTTAGCAACATATGGACATTGGGTTAAAAGACTTCAGGTGTTTCGAAGGGCATTCCCAAAAGCCCACTGAGCCAAAGTTCTGTACCAGCCCACTCACTTTATAAGTTATCAGGCATCAAAACCAACATGGACCCACCACACGACACATGGATGGCAAAGCCTCAGGTGATTTATGCAGGTTCTTTCAAACGAGTGCTAATAGGACCTATTGCCACACTGTCACATATTTGATAGGTGCCACACAGCTTACTGATACTATTTTTGTATCCTTACAGCTTTGAAAACTGTCTCCCTCAGACACACAGGGTCAGCTGTCCAGACCTCTAAAAAAGAAAGAGAAATATCCCAAAGCACTAAAGGGTTTCTAAAATCCTGGAAAAATCTGCAACAGTTTCATCATACCTTCACAGTGACATTTTAGGATGGAGTATTTCACAGCCTAGTAAACTACAAACAAAATCCTTAATCCATCCTTGGATTTTCAGTGGGGCAACACACTTTCTAATTTAGACTACAAGGTGATGGAAACTTCTGTTCTCAGTAATCTTGGAGAGGACCTCAGCAATGAAGGTAGAAAGGTACGTGACTGAAGCACTTTTCTCCTTTTTAAAAATGGCATACTTTTACATCCTCTAGCAAAAAATTAGCACAGAAATAGTTTGGTGGACAGAATGAAGGTGAAGCTGCTGGACGTGTACAGTAATGTCCTCTGTTTCCATGGCTTTGCAATTTAACATATGCTTCTGCAATTTATCACAAGAATAATATCAAAATATAAATTCATCTTTGGGGTTGGAAATTTTGAGCACAAAAAGACTGAAAAACAATACAGAAAATTATTAACAGAGAAACTGGAAAACACAGAGGTTACCAGCAGAAGTCAGAGCTCAACCTTCACTCTATTAACCCCTTAAGGCAGCATGTACTTATACAGCTGATATTATGTACACTTTTAAGGTGAAAATAGGAGATTTTGAGTGCAAATTTCAACCGACTATGAGCTATGGAAGACACAATTGAAAGCCTACAAACTGAAATGAGGATGTACTAAATCAGTATTGCATTAGATTTAATTTGAAGATGAAATAGCATCAGGAATTAAGTTAAAGGGTTATTGATGCAAGCTATATCTGAGGCATCTTGCAAAATAACTGTATATTGCTAAGCTACAGAAGGCAAAATTCTGCAACTAGGTTTAGCAGCTAATGATTTAAATAGCTTAAAGGTTTATCTTTGTAGAGTTTTCAGGTTTGTTTACTATCCCAAAGATCTGATTCTTCTGATAAACACTTATCTACTTTACACACAGAAAACATTTGTCCAATAGAACAAAATTTGCGTTTGAAAAACTGAGGCACAAAATTTCACAAAGATTGGAAATTTCTTGGGATTAAAAATGATTTCTGAGTATTTTTATGGTTAATAGATAATTAAACCACCAAATATTACAATAGTAACAACTGTCCTCCACACACAAAAACATAAGCCTCACCTTTCAAGGAATGAGCCAGAAATGAGTGTACAAAACAAGGGTAAAAGGCACACATAATAGCATACTGCAGACTGTTTTTCCCCTTCTTCTAAAGTACCTGGCTTTGTTCAAAAGACAAAGAAATTAGGCTGGACGGACCAATATCTCATGTAACCCAAAGAAGAATTTGCAGGAGTAAACACAACATCTTCAGAATTTCAAAGCATGGCTAAAAGACATGACAAATACACACTCTTGGGTAGGTGTACATCTCTTAAGATTCATTAGGACTGAAAAACAAACACTAGGCGTGTGCTAAAACCAAAGTCCACGATCCTTTTTTGCCTTGTGTGAAGATAAAAAAAAATAAATTCTCTTTACATGCTTCCATTTCTTCTGGTTTCTTATCTCCTGTTCCCTCATTTTGCTGTATTACCACTATATCCAACCAAAAGGACTAAAAGCTGCCAGCGTCCAACACAGAAATCTCTGCAGGCCCATGCTATGGACAGAGAGAAAGATTGTGGATGTGGTCAGACCAGCACTTCTGCAATACTTTGAAAAAAACATACACTAGCCTGTCATCAGGATGCCAGTTGGGTTTAGTTTAAGAAACAGCTAAACCCCTGACATTCTATCAGCCTAATTTAGAATCAATCTTGCTTTCCAGCGATGATAATAAACTTGTACAAACATGAGATTCATTTGTATATTTTAGCATTTTATTTCAGTCCCAGAATGTAAAACCTGACATTGGAATCAGTTTGATTTTTTTGGTTATTGAAGATATTAAGCACTACAAGAGCATTGAAATTTCGATCTGATTAGGATAAAAATTCCTCAGGATCAAAACACTTCTTTTTTTCTCCCTACAGTTTTACTAATTGTGAGCTACTTGACATTGCAGAGTTATTCCACAGCATGATAGCAAAATATGTGAAGTATTTTACTGTTAAAAATTATCAACTCATTCTATTTGTTTTTCATGTGTTTGAGGTTATTAAGAGAATAAAAATTATAACTGATGTGCATAAGTTAAAAGGGTTAGTTCAACTATAGCTGGTAGGCTAAACCACTAAGCAATATTTTGTACAGCAATAGATTTTTTCTACTGAACATACATAAAAGAAATCATGAATATATAACTGATTTAAAAGCAGACTGAGGGGGTAATATTCCTTGAAAAATAGGGGAGCCATGAAATAGGTGAATGTGGAATAGTTTATTTTCAGAAAGACTAGATTATTCTAACCACTGGAAACCAGATAAAGTAGATGAGAGGGAGTGCTACCAAACATACTCATCAGAGACCTTTGCTTTATGGGAAATGAACTGCCCTGGCTCACTGTTCCTGAGGAATTGTATTTCTTATAGCTGTAAATCAAATCTTGAAGAAAGAGGATGATGTTTTCTAAGCAATAGCTGACGACAACAGTATCTTTCTTGTCAGAGCTGGGTTTCTGAATTTAGACCTCAATTAGGGTTCCAAAATGAAAAAGCACATATTATAGACCAATACCGATTGGTATATACTTGTGACAGTGCTCTTACAAAAAATATATTAATTTTGAAATGATGGCATGTTATCGTGTATTTGCTCTAAAGTATATTCATGTTTTCCTTCAGAGGTCTTGACTTCTATCCTTCCTTGCTGCTTTCTTAATGACCTTCATTGAAGAGTAACATCAAGTACTTGATGTTCAATGAAGACCATTAATTTTTAACAATTAAATAGAAGATGTACACTCCTACAGCATATGACATCCACTCATTCTTAGCATGAAATGAACGTCTTAAAAAGGGCTGGTACAGACTTCTGAATGCAACAGTGTCAAATAAAATGGAAGCACATATGCACAGCATCGTACTCCCGAGAGCAGCAATTGCCCTTGCTGAGTTCTACAGAGAGTGCTAAGACCTGATACAACAGTAATTTTATTAATCTGCTTGATTTCTGATGTTGATTTGACATCAAATGTATCCTGCTAGCTTTAAGATCAGGGATATTTATCACTGATGTCATAAGAACAAGAGCAGGGACTCATGGCTTGGTGAAAGTGTACGAACTGCCCTATGCTTGACATGCTATTCAGTCCTGCCATGCTTTTTTGCAGTGGTAAGTAAATAGAGAGGATCCTATCACCTTCCCCGTTCTTACAAGTGGTAAAACAGAACTGGGCCATGAGCGGTCTTTCTAGGGTGTTAGTTCAAGATGCATAACTATGAAACGTGAAACATTCAACTGCGACTCTTTCATGCCACATAACCTAATGAAGAGCTCTGTTACACAGAGCTAGGATTAGAGACTGCATCTGTGCCAGGGTACAGCCAGACCTGTAATTTTTGAGGGTTTGGATTGAATGAAAGGTTGCTGCAGCTCAGCCAGCTTCCGTGTGTTAGCTGAGCCAACAGCTGGGACGTGATGCTGGATGTTAGACTAGAGAACATTTTAACTATGATCTCTGTAAGAGAGACTTAATTTATGGTAAGTGATATCTGTCATGATTCTACCAGCAATTTGTTCAACAAACATGGCGAAGATAAACAAATGAGAAGTTTCCCAAACTTTAAAACCATGAAGCATTATAAAACAGGAAAGAGCTTGATAACGTAGAATTGTAACGCCAAAAACTTGGCTGAGAGATTTGTGAAAAAGCATGATCTTTAAAAGCTTGAATGAAACAGGATAGAAACAACTGCCATAAACTTTTATTTCTGTTTGGAAAAAAAAATATGTTTCAATAGCCTATGTTATCAAACCATGTATTATGGTGTTGCTATAAATGCAGGCCTATGTACAGTTAGAGTATGAATGTTGTTTTATTAATTCACAAGGGTATCAAGGTATAACTGACATAAATCTCTTAACAGAAATTTTTACCCCATTGAACCTAACGGAATTTTTGCTATTTGCTTCACTGGGCTCAGAATTTTAGTCCATAAAAAAATCGCTTTTTTAGGGCATAACCCCCATGTCCATTGAAGCCAATGAAAGCTTTTCCACTGACCATAACTGACCTTTCATTAGGGCAACAGTTCCTTTACAAAAGCCTGTTGTCATTGCTATAGTCTTGCAGACCTTCTTCACAATTATACTTGTTATGGTCACATTCCTGAAACTGCTTTTGTCTTCTTTTATCTGAGATAGAGTTAACAAGGGCTGCTTTTCTAAGTTTCTAATGTGCTGCTACGATCTGAAGCCATCAACAGCCCTCTTGATTTTTTTTTTGTGTGATTTTGTGCAACGTTTTCTTCTTTGCTTGTTTTCCTCTTTGATGTCTTTGAATATCTTGGATGAGAAGGCAGGATGTGGTGGTCTTACCTTTTCCTTATGATATGTTGTCAGTAAATAGGCAGAATAGCAGTTTTGCTTGTGTTTCTTTTACCCTTAACTCTACAATTGCAATTTGGGTTTCTTCTTGTTTTAATCATTAAAAATTATTTTATCTCCAGTAAAAATAAACCAAGATTTTTGGTTGCATTCTCCATCAAACAAAACCTTTTCAGTTTGCTGCTTTCTCAAGTCCTGCTTTGTTTTCTCACAAGGGCTTTCTATCCATTACTTTAGCTTCCAGCTCCTCTTCAAAATATTGCACAATACTGCTTTTTTCGGTTTGTTTGGTTTTTTTCCATTGTGATCTCTTATTTCCTGCATTACACTGGCAAATATCCTGTGCTCTCTCTTTTGGGGAACCTGTTCTGCTGGGTTTTACCTTCCACAGCCAGTGTTTGCCAGTTCATGAATTTTAGCTCTAATTCTATTTTTACTAAACCAGGAGGATTTTCTCTTTCTAGTTCGGTTTGAATTTGATTTTCTAGGATTGACAAGTTGCTATGAAGTATTTTGGGGGTTCTACAACTTTTTTCTCTTAGTTTCTATACAGTTTTTTTTGGTCAAATGCTAGAAAGTTGAACATCTCTCTGGGCAAAGACAGGAACCACTTTGGCTTCTGCAGAACTTATAGGTGGCAGATGTACTTCCCCAGTTACTCCCAAGACTAATTTAAACTTGAAGATCTTTCATAAAGAGCATGACTATGAACATGAAAAGACAAATGCAAAGTCCTGATCTGGGATGGACCGATTCCCTGCTCTGTTACAGGCTTGGGAATGAACGGCTGGGTTGTTGCTGTGTGAAAAGGGACCTCGGGGTCCTGCTGGACACTATGCTAAGCATGAATCAGCAGGGCTGTACTAAAAACCAGTAAAGCACAGAAAGTCATTACCCCCCTTCACTCATCACTCTTTAAATTGCATCTGGAATCTAATCTTAGGCTCCAACCATAGGAAATGTATTGATAAACTTCAGTGAGATCAGTAAAGGTCTGTCAAGACACCCAGGGGCTGGTGTACTTGCTCTGTGAGGAAAGGCTGTGGAACCAGGCATGTTCAGCCTGAAGAAGAGGTGACTCCAAGGGAACCTAGCAGCATATCTGCAAGCAGGATACTGCAAAGATGGAGCCATGAGCTGCACCATCAAAACAGGGAAATTCCAACTGGATAGGAGCAAAAAACCCCCAAAACCACTGTGAAGATAACTGACACTTATTAAGATAATTGGAACAGGTCACTCAGAGAAGTAGTGGAGAATCTGAAGTTTTTCAACATCAACTAGACAAAGTGCTAAAAAATTTGCTTCGAATTAGTCTTGATCCTGTTTTGAGCATTAGGTGGAACTAGATGATATCCCAGAGTTCCTTCCAACCTAAATGATTCTATGAACATCTTGTTCTTATAAGGCAAGAAAACAAATATACATAAAAGATGTAACCAGCCCTGTCTATTGAAAAAAACCAACTAGCCTAGCAAGAATAATTGTGCTATAGCTGCACAGCCAAGTTTGTGAACCCTGCTGTGCTGGATGTTGATAGCAGGAGAAATCCCTGTGTTTGTAAAGCTTGCAATCCAATCAGCTGAGCTGGACATACAGTGAGAGCAGGAACACAGTAAGCTGAAGTGATTTTCTAGACTTCATTCCCGTCTCCAGAGTCTCCTGAGTCCTAGTCCAGTGCTTATACACTGGACCACACTGCACTCATACTGTCTGCATAGATCTCGAATTTTTCTGAAGATGAATGTTTCATAAAACATATCCTATTTCAGAGAGAAGTGGTCATTCAGAAGATTAAGGTCTTTTTCAAATGGGATGTTCATCTATGCCAGGTGCTATGGTAAATCTGAGTCATAAATATCTTTTATTTCCTTGGTCAGATAGTGCAGTGAAAGTGCAACTTGTCATTTTTGACTTCCAGTTTCAAGAGCACCAAGTAAGTTTCTGAATTTGTTCCTTCATTTCTCAGCAACTGACATATTCTACTGGATATTAAATGCTTAAAATTTAAATGATACAAAATTACGTTGTTTATCCCTTTGGATAGTTGATTTTATTTTTTTCTGCAGAAATATACCTAACCTGATCTTATGCCAAATGCACTTTACATTCTAGAAACTTCTGAAATCTTTGCACAGCCTAATACTGCTGTTGGCTGCCATGTGTTATCATAGAAGCTGTCCCTATTCTCCTGCTTTCGGTCTGAGTTATCCTCCTATCTTCCCTTGAAGATCAGGCAAGGTAATTTGAGATGTAACATTTTTTACTGCCGTCTATTGTAGTCCTATGGTTTTGTAAAATCTAATTAAATGTGGTTGCATTTGGGCAGCTGCCCTCTTATTAGGAAATGCAGGGAGAGCAGAGTTATTCAAACTTGTGACTCTGAATTTAAGAAGCAGTTTGCAGATCTTCTTCTGCACTAAGAAAAACACCAAAGTCAATCTTACATGCAGTCAGTCACTGAAACTTTCACAGAATTATCTGGCTTCACTGCAGGCACAGATAAATTAGAGATTATGGGCATAAGTCTTTTTTCGCGCAAGGGTAAATCAGGAGCCCCATCACTGAAGTCAACAGATCTCAACAAGAAAAGAATTAGGCCCTATGGCTTTTAATAAGAGCAATACAAAGAGTTTAATTACGAGGAATCAAGCTGAACCTCCCTTCCCCCATACACAGACATTGCACATGTCCTTTGGTAAGGTTTGTCTCTTGCTACATTTCTGTGCTTCTGTTATCCTTAGCCTAATCAGGTACTACCTGTGTGCATATAACAGGGACTTACACATCATAAGGATGGGGGCCATTTAGATATTGACACACGGGGTGGTTAAAGCACTAGTAGAGCTGTAGCTCAGTTCTGTATCGAAAAACCTGGTGAAATCCCAGTTATGCTGCAGTTTTTGTTCTCCATGTTATGACTCAGAAAAACCCAAAACTCTCAAAGAGGAGGCTTTCCTATTCTGTGCCAGGGCAGGAGTTTCTCATATAAGCAATACCTCTTTAAGGATTAAAGTAATGCATAGCACATGTAAATTAACAGCTGCTGGAAATTCTGGCAATAAAAATACAATGCTTTATTTCCACATATTTAAATGATCTTATATGTCTATAAAAAGACTTGAAAATAAATCACACAAAGAATTATATTTAAGCCATCCTCTATGAAAGCCTCTGACAAAAAAAAAAGCAGGTGGAAGACAAAGATCCCAGTTGTAGAATATAAATAATAGTTTAGGAGCAATCAGCTGTTGTACCAGATTATTTTGACAAAAACGGAAGTACTTACAGTCTAAGTGACTATGTCTGATGCCTTCCACATCTTCAGCATGAATGAAGTGGTAACATCTCTTTCCTACAATATCTACAGGGGTCAGATCCATGTAATCACTAATCCTAAAAAGGAAAAAGAACATACAGCCTATAATTCAAGAAAGAAAAGAATAAAATAACTGTCAAATGACTCAGAAAGTGAAATCTGCTAAAAAGTTTTTTCAGCATTATAGTAATTTGAATGGAATATCTGTACAAATGAGACAAGGCCTCAAAGGAAAAAAAAAAGAATTTTTTTTTTTTAAAGAAACCTGGAAATTATTTTATCCATTTAACTAAGTGGAAAATTAAATTCTAGTGCGTATTCTCCATGTAGCATAACACTAGGACAATATAATTCCATGAAATTGTAAAGCATTAGTGACAATCCAAAATCCTCATTAAAAGACTAAGATGATTCAAGGTTACATAATAAAGTAGAAACATGTTATGTTTATACCAAATGATTAGAGACACATTTCATTTCAACAGATTGGTCTTCTACTGGGTATATTCATGAAAAAGCTCTTCAACCATTTCTTGGCACCAAGTCCAAACTGATATTTCAAGGGATATAATTTAAACGCTGAGACACACAGATGCCTCAGGGTGTTATCTTTTTTAGTCTAATTCATTTGGGAGCTCGGCTTTCACTCTGGGCCCTTTCAACTGGGACTTTGTTGTTTATTGCACACAGAAACTTTAAAATCTATTCTGCAGACCTTTGTGTGTGTCTGTGTGTGTGTCTGTGCGCTTGTGTCTGTGTGCGTGTGTAAGCTCATGTCATGGAGAGTCAAGGTGTCAACATCCTTAAACACAGTACAGAAATTAAAAAGAAAATTGGAAAATGTCTTGCTCACACAAACGTTTGAAACTGTCTGTTTTCTAGACATAGAATAATTTTTCTAGGATTTGAAATAATCTGCAATAATTGTGGTACATTCTGTGATAAGATCAGGGGGAGGGAATCCCACTCTGCCAGCCTAGTAGAAAGGGGTAATCTCCAGGCAGGCCACTCTCCTGTGGTCCTGTAAAACATATGCATAGGCTTGTGTTTGAGCAGATCAGTGGTTCCACTGACTTACAGGACTGTTAACATGATTGAAATTTAAAGGTAGGTATATGGTACAGTGTTTTGCTGAATTTGCTGAAATTGTGCACACATTTGTAGGCTTGAGGCTTGCTACACAAGACTGTTTCTGCATATCTGAAGGAACTACTGACAACCACCATCATGGCCAACAAGCCAAACCTCTTCCATGTGGTTATTTCCTTCTGGGCACATATTAGCAGATGTGGTATCACAGTCCACATTAAACTGGCTATTGTCTGTCTCTAAATGGTCTCCAATCCTTAACACTTGATTCTGAAAACACACAGACTGATGGTGCACTCTAGCAACAGTCTCTTCATTTTGCTTTTAGTTATTTATCACCATCTAAGATTATTTGTCCTCTGTAGGTGCTTTTCTCACTCCACTGACTAATAAAGAAATCCTAGACTATTTTAGACTAGACGGTAAAGCTTAGATGACACAAATTTTACATTTGCAAAACAGACACAGATTAACATACCACGTTTTAGGCAACAAAATTTTACATCCGTATTTTACACTCTCAAAGAAAAATATTAATTGTTAAAAATGGCCAGTGTGCTAGCTAACAGATCTTGTGTCAGAGGGAAGCTAATGTCTGGCTAGTTTGTGCACTGAGCCCAGGATTCCGAAGGAGATCTCTTCATTCAGAGGAAAGTAACAAGATGCACCCAAAGACTTGAATAATGTCACTCCTGCTCACTGCTGCTGCAAGCAGGCAACCACTTGGAAAACTAGCAGTACTATTGATCTCACCCCTGCTGATCCAGTGGTCCACTGCGAGCATTCATTTCAGTTAAGTGGCATGGCTTCTGCTCCATACTCCCTGCAGCTGCCAGCAACTCCCCATTGCTCCATAAATAGTGCTTACAGCTTGCCCAGCATGGATCCATTTTTCTCTGTTTTCATCAATGTTGTGCTTGCTTTACTGTGGCACCACAAAGAATTTCGTAGCTGCCCGCAAGTGCCAGGAGTCAAGCCCATATATTCAGGGTGGGACACTTATCTCCTTTTCTATAATCCCAGAAGAGAGATCCCAACTTCCCTGACTCAGAGAACAGCCTTGGCAAACACCCAGATAATTAATGTGACAGCTTCAATCAGCTGTTCAGTTAATTCCTTACCATCTTCTGTTTTTTTCCATTCCTCCTCCAGTTTTTACAGTCATACTCTGCATTGTAGCTGCTATGAAATCCAAATTTGTCAGTCTTATTTCATTTTCCATGACTGGAAATCCCGCTGCCTCAGTGAGATCGCATTCACCTCCCAGCACTGGTAGAAGTGTTTCTACTATTTGAAATTATTTTTATAAACTATTTTTAACAGTGACATGAGGGCTTAAAGTTGAACTATTGTAACATACATTTAAGTACCACCATATGCATTCTGCATTAGCATGACATAAAATCCATCACAAACAAGGAAAGGTTGCTTTATAATGTTGTCTTCAGCTTAAAAATTGAAAAACATCAATAAACTCAACACTTTCTTGCTATCTTACCACAGTTTAGCACGTCTTATCAGCCCATCTATGCAATTACCAATCAGTGCACCTCACCTGATGAATTTTACAGTTTTCAATGATGTCTTTCTCAGGCATTTGAAAGTTTTATTGCTACATGACTATAAAGGGAAGGTTTGGGAAAAATGTTTAATTAAAAAAACTCTACATATACAATTTAGGGCTCATAAAAATGCCAAACTCGCAGCAGAGAAAGCATAAATCTTTCTAACTTGGCCTCAAAGTTCATATCATATTTGACCTGATGGAACAGTTCATTTTTCACATCTATTTGATTCCTGGCTTTTTTTATGGAGGTTGCCAATAAAGGTAGCAGTAAGTGCAGGTGATTTTGTTAAAAGAGAATCTGTTCATTAGGAACTGGATAGATACCAGCAACTCATTTCACAGAGGCCTTTGAAAAACTCGGCAGTGGTAGCAGCTTTCCATTACTACCTAGGTAGGTCACAGTGAAATCAAAGACTTAGGCAGAAGTTTTGTTCTAGATCCTATTCCTAATCCCCAGAGCTCTTTTGCCAGCTGCCAGATTATACAGCATCTGGATGCTCACTGGGTAGAGTCTCAAGCAAAAAGCCCAAACTTCAATGCCGTGATCCACTTCCTCTGTGACCGTGTACAAGCCACTTTCCATAAGGCAGTTTTTCCAAGCTTAAAAATGAGAATAATATATTCAGTTTTAGATAATGCTTTGGAAGTGTAGATGAAGTTTTCTGTCTAATAGTCAAGTATTATTATTAAAAAAAGTATTGCAGCAGTGCAGCAATGTGGCAGCAAGGACAATCTCATAATTGAAATTCAAGATTATTTTAAATTGTTTAAGATCTTGATTCAACAAAACAGTTGAGTTTATCCTTTTTAATAAAAGTTTATATTGATGCGCTATCCTGATCATAGGTATTCCATTATGATTGAGCAACTATGATTGCTCATATCAAAGAGCTTCCACTCAACTTATAATACGCCATGGTTGCTGTCACAAGAAAAGCTTGCAGTAGTCACCTTGTTTCTTCCACTTTTTGATGATAAGTCCCCTTCACAAAATTTATTTGGGCTGCATTACCTTCCTTCTTCCTTTCCGACCTTTTTGCCGTACCTCAGACTTCCATCAGTGGACCAAAACTTATTACTTGTAATTTCCTTCTCAGATATTTTCACTCTGCTCAAAATATCTATTCCCTGGATTATATTTTTATTTTTCAGGACTCTGAGGTTTTAATGGTCTTGATCAGCCCCTGTGCTTCCCAGGCCTTCCCCCAGCCCTCCCACAGCCCAGACCCCCATGGCAGCCCCTGCCAGTACCCAGCTCCTCACAGCCCTGCCTGGCCGTGGGCCCTCCTGAGCCGACCCCATCCCACTCCATTGCCTGTCCTCAGGGAAATGCCCAATGCCAGGGACTGGAGCTGCTTCTGTGCCCCCCAGCTGCCCAGCTCCCCTCTAGGGTGGTGGGATGGGCCCTGGCTGCATGTCCTGCCCTGACAGGTCGCCACGGGGAGCCCCCAGTGCTACAGGCACCCAGTCCCCAGGGAGCCGGCTGCTGAATTTAAATTCTCTCTTCCACCTTCCGAGATCACTTGTCACTATCACATCGAA
This sequence comes from Cnemophilus loriae, assembly GCA_013397755.1. Taxonomy (NCBI): domain Eukaryota; kingdom Metazoa; phylum Chordata; class Aves; order Passeriformes; family Corvidae; genus Cnemophilus; species Cnemophilus loriae. Next base: position 300,685 of record VZTF01003171.1, read on the forward strand.
TGTAGCCCCCCCCAACCAACTCTTCATCACCTGTTCCCATTTCACTGCTGTCCTTCCCAGTATGCCCTTCACCAATTTTATTCTACAGTTTTCCCACCTCTAACTGCAACAGATCCCACCTCTCTAGCCTACTATCTAGGCCATCTGTGCTTCTGTTCCATTAAACACTGAGTATGATATGCTGTAATCTGCAAATTAGTTAAAAAATGGAAAACTTTAAAACTTCAGAGAGAAAAACTTGTGGCGGGGAGGATGGAGGAGCATAAGGACAGGCATACAGGTCAGACCAACGTCTGTCTAGTCCCAAATCTTGCCACTAAGAGGGACAGTGAAAGATTGTAAAAAGCAGAGAAAGCGTAGAGGAATATTTCTTGGTGTATCTTCCCCTATTCCAGCAAGACATCCTGCAAATTACAGTTTTAAATTTACCTTTATCCTCAAAGAATGTAATGAAGGTGGTGATGATGAGAGTGAATTCAATGGTCTCATACAACACCAGGATCACACTGCAGGAGTCAAAAATTTCAAAGCTTCTTGCCAAGCCCACAGAACAATGAATATACACAAATAAAACAAAGAAATAAAGGATCTAAAGGCTGTACCTATTCTCACAGTAAATGATATTGAGGTCCATATTCACACGAGTGACAAACATGTGGCAGTCAATCCTGACTTCATTAATTGTAGGAGGTGGCAAAGCATGAGCAACGACAACGAGTCCCATGATCTGGCTGGGTACTGTCCGTCCGTGCGACAGCGATACTCTCAGACGTAACCGGCCTGTTATATGAATCACCTGGAAAATAAAAACAATAAAAAATACCCAGTGAATTCTGAATGCGACCCTGACATCGGTTTCTTTTAAAGGATAGCATTACTATTCCCTACAGGTCGCTTAACATAGCCTAAAATTGTACTAAGTAACTGCCAGTATCATTGTTAAGCTTATTAATATTGGCTGTCAACATGCCCTCATTGCAAAAAGAACATAACAGGCAAATGCTTCACATTCATCAAATAAAAACCTAAGAACTACTGTGGTGTTGATTTTTGCTCTGGTGGTTGTTACACAAAGAAAGAAGACAACAACAAAAAAGTAGAAATTCAACAAAAGAGAGAGTGAGATAAAACTGAAATAATGAAGCTGGAAATTAATAAAGTAACCATTTTATAATATTTGGAAATTGAATATGACACAAGAAAGACCAGCGGGTTTGAAACATAATGGATTTCATTGAGTTGGTAGTCACCTACACCATGGAGACACTGTTCACTGCCTTGAGTTTCTTCTTTGAGGTTGGCAGTTTGAGAAGCAACAGCCTACAGGTGATCTATGAGCTGAGGTGCAGGATGGTCTTCCTGCATCCACGGTAAAGCATTTAAAGAGTTGGTAGACATGTAATGCCTTTGCCTAGTTCACTAGGCATGTATGGAGAGCTCTGGGGGTGGTAGTTTTCTTCCATATGCACAAGATAATACCAGAAGATGCTCAGATCCAATGTTGCCTGAAATGGAGTAAACTGAAGCTCTGGGAAAAGAATAATTCACCACTTCCAGTTCCACTCCTTCAGGAGTTCTGTGTATAAATAAAGGGGTTGTTTTAGCCAGTAAAAGAATATAAACACAGCATATTGAAATGAAAATGGAAACTGCAGTTCCTGCATTCATGGATAAGAGAGGCACAGGAATTGGCAGTTGCAGGCTGTCACAGATTTTCATCCTCAGAATGTGTTACAAAATCAACATTAAGAGAAGACTTCCAGGAGATGAGGGACCCTTTCTCTGCCATCCCAGACTCGCTGCCCAGAGGTCAACAGAGAAGCTGGTCGATTCCAGGGTCACAGGAAGAGGTGACAGAAATGGGGTAATAAGTGCACTGATACTCATCTCACAAAGATAGAAGACAAACTCTTTACTTCTGATCTGATATTGATAATAGAAAGTGAGAGAGAAGAAAATTTTCATTTTTAAAATTGCAAATCACACAGTGCATCCAAATTCAAATCTAATTCATGCTAGCAGATGTGTGATCTAAGACTTGAAGTTCATTTCTTTTTTTTTAACCTAATAATTGAAATATCTCCTCTCACCACTATTCCACATTTCGAGCCTAGCCAGTGTGGTGAGTCTGAATGAGGAAAGTGATTAGCTGCTGTGTATGGCCATATCAGTTACAGGTTTCTGACCACCCATATTTAAAGTAACTATTGCCTAAACTCACACTTAATGCACCTTTCAAGGGCAAACTATTCCATGAATATTTGAAAAAGTTCCTAAAGGCAAAGATGCAAAAACACCATTTCAAACCCACTTCAATTATTTCTTTTTCTTAAGACCCCATTAACTAATGAAGAAATAGCTAAAAGAAAGAGGATTAACTTCACAGGAGGGGCAGTAATAGTATATTTTGCTCCTTCTAGCTAGGTTTACATATACATCTGCTTTTTATCATTATCTGCCTCTTTTTATTGTGCAGTTTCAGCTTACTGCAAAACTCAGATCTGTAAATGCTTGGAAAAATGCTGATAGATAACTGGTAAAAATGTGAAAATTTATCTTTTACTGAACATGCTATGCAAAAGTATCATTTTTCTGTTGTTTTTTCGTAAGAGTCCTTATGCTAATATGTTTGAAGTTGGCACTAACTCTTCAGGGAATCTTTAAGCTATATCATATATATCTCTTCTTTGTATTTTTCTAAACCTCGATGTCATTTGCAGCTAAATATCAACATGATTTGTTTTTGAATAACTCTCTATTCAGGCAGCACCTCACTTTTTTCTGATTCTTCTGAAATACACTTCAGATGTAGTATTGCCCAAGAGACAGTTCCAAACCTGCTAGAACCACCACATATTAACATTGTTGAATTTCAAGAATTTGCTTCCAGATTCAAATTATTTAGCTTGTTCCTAACTCTAACATGGATCAAAACATGTTCTGCATTCCCACACGAAGTCAAATTTTAGGGGTCAGCACTCAATTGCATTCTGATTCTGTACACTGGGAAATGTACAGCAAACTACCCACCAGTTCCAGTGCCTGTGTGCCTCTAAAGAAACGGTATTTCCATGCCTGAAATCCCTTTCTATGACAACATTAGTCAAATGCACCAAGTGAGAAAATCTAATTGGTAGTAAAAAACAATTCTAACTGTCATGACCTTGTCTATATTGTGAGTATTGCCACTTTTAACACTGGTTCATTTGAACTGGGATTAGGGGTGATAGGAATTATAGGGTCAATTATCTCTCATAGCTAAAATTAATCTCTTTATAATTCAATCCCACAGCACTAGCCTATCATATCCTAAAGCAGTATTATGACTTTAATGAAGCTAAATTGCAACAATAAACTGTTTTATGAAGGACAATTCTTGGCTCTAGATGTAAATATTTAATAAAAATTTGCTAGGAATATACTGAAAATCAAATGTAAATGCAGCTATTCCGTGCAGTTTTCTTTATAAAGGCTTCCTTCTGAAAAGTAAGTCCTAATCAATCTTTAAAATCTATCTTCTTTCTAATAATGCCATACAAATAGACAGGCACATTTAGGTGTCAGAGCAAGAGAAGACAGTGATACTCTGTTCTGTCTATTACAAAAAGGTGGGTGAATGCTATACTCCTGATCACAGGATCACCAGAAATTTTGTATGTCAAGAGCTGCACAGATTTCCCCATCATTTCTTCATCTACCTCCCAAATTAAATTAATAACAAATTCCTTTTTTATGCTACTGGGAGCTGGACTGGGTTAACCGTTCAGAGACTTTTTTGCTTACAAACTGTTTATTAGTGGGTGTAACTATGATTCTATGATTCATCCTATAGAAGCACAGGGAAATCTTATGGTTGAAATAAACCTTGTGACCTGATCTAGACCAGGATTTTACGTAGGCCATTCTGATCTATATCATTGCTTGCAGTGTAACCTTGGATAGACAGGTGGGTGAAGAAAAAAACATTTTGCAAAAATAAAACTTTTAACACTGGGAACTGAAAATAACACATATACTGCTGTAAAGATGTAATGCTGAAGCAAAACAAATACTGTAAAAGTCTTCTGTACTGCTTGATTGCTTTGTTCAAAACAAAAAATCTAAATCAACTTTGCCTAACACTCCAATATTGGAAAAAGAATGATTTGGCTTTTATTTTTAGCTGATTAGAAAACGGATTTGCAAAATATTGTAAGTACATGTAAACACAGTTTATGAGTGTGGGAGTGTTAACAAGCCACACTGGTTGGACAAATATATATTTCTTTTCCCTGCCATATGCTCTCTTCAGTCATCTGTTAGCGATATGCACTTAGATGTGCTCTACTAATGTCTACTCATTATAAACAAGCACATCACAAAGACCTTGATAAAACCTTCCCTCTGTTAATACTTAAGGAAAGTAAAGCCTAGCGATTGAAAAACACATCTGGAACCTGCTCATCATTCTTTAAAGCTAAATCTCACCTCTGAAGATGGAAATACTTTATTTCTCAAAAGACATCTTTAAATAGTACATCCATTTTTTCACATACATATGATGTCAGAGTAAGGACATGCATTACCAGAGGCTATAAAAACCTGCAAGCATGAAAAATCTGTGAATTTCACCTTTCAGATGTTTCAGTGTGCTTCAAAACTTAAACTTCAATTTGAAACACATTTCTAAACTACTTCTTTTGTTCTCTGTGTAAATGATTATGTGTGAAACCACAGCACTGGCAGAAGTTGTCCCTCCAGCTCACTTAATGACACATTAAATTGGAAGTCTTAAAATTATTGCTTAGAATCAGTTTTTCTTAGAAAACAGTCACATACAAATACATCCTAATGTAGTTTGTGTGTGCACCTAGGTATTTGTTTAGCACTTTTTTAAACAACTCACACACTCATTTATTGCCTTTTAAAGAAACAACTGTGTTTCTGAAGGATATATCTCTCTCTATATATATACATTTGTTTTGGTCTCTCAAAGATGTTATTTTATACTTCCAAAATCAACACCTAAATCCTTAAAACACAACCAATTTAAACTGATAAAGTTGGCCAAAGAGATATCTTACAAACTATACCCATTTTCTCGCTTTTTTTTCTTTCAAAGAGTTGTGTGCTCCTTCACTCACTGATACACATACATGCATCTCAAAACCTGTCTGTGACACCAGTGAGACAAATGTTTCAACACTCTGCAAGGTAGAGTTCCTATGTGGTTTCACATGATTTCTAAAGTAAGAGTGAATATTTGGAAGCAGGCTTTCCTCTGGACTATTAAGAATAAACAGAGTCCAGTGTCACATTGGGAATTTACACAATGACATCTGAAAGTTGTTCTTTTTCTGTTTTTTTGAGATAAAAATATAACCATGTCTTATCAACCTAAACTTCAGTATAGGTTTCTTTATCTACCACACTTCTCTTCTTTCCTGCCTGTGTCTCACTGCAGTCACTACAACACTTCTACTTGCTTATGTTTTCTCATGGTCAGAAATGGTTTGTTTCTGTGGTTCCACAGCCCCATCCTCATTGAGATCAAAGCCTGCTCTCCCAGTCATCATGAAAGCTTTGGGAAAAGACATCATTGGCTTATGCTTATCATTCAGCAGTAGTTGGGATCTGAGAGGTCAGGTAAGGCCTTGTGTTTGCAGTTCCTGTAATACTTTCGTATCTCTTTCTCAGACTTACAACATTTCTATAAACACTACAGTATTCCTAACAGGAGATCCCACGGAGCATGACATTTTGGTGTTGAAAAGGAATGAGCCACTACAACTGTAACATGTTGGATCATGCCACATGTGCAGCAAGTCCGAGATGTCCCAAATGCATCTAACTTGCTGTACATAGGCTGATCAATCCTCCATCATGTACACTTAACACAAAGAGGACACATTCAGCTTGCCATGTGCCCTTTACGTGACGGTTCTCATCCATTATGTGAAGTAAAGTTTGTAGATGTATGTTCCTGTTGAATCAATGTTATTTTTGCTCTCTCTTTTAATCTATAAAATAACCATTTTATCATTCTCCCTTGTTAACATCAGCCATCTCCAACTTCATAGGCATCATCCATCTTTTCTCTTGGACAGCATAACCAAATATAATATCTACTTACAGTAATTGTTCTCAACACTTATTTGATTCAAAAGTTTTTTGCTTCAGTTTTAGCCTTGAAAAAGTGCTTGTATGCTGAAAACTCTGTATATTTGGGTTCTTTTTTTCTGACTACAGTAATCCATCTAATAAAATACATTGCTTCTACACACCGACCTTGTCCTATTATACCAAGTCGACACAAGAACAAAGAAAAGTAGTATTTAGTGCAGCTGTCACTGATACATTCAGAACCATGGTGGACGAAAATAAAACAAGGCAATAATCTACGATTCCTGAGAAACAGCTTTGCAGTCAGTCTCGATTGAGTTAGGCACTGAATGCCACCTGAAACCACCGTTCAGAGCTGTGGTCTTGAGCACCCATTCAAAGAATATGAGTCTGATTTCAAGGAGGGGGAACATTATTCCTCACACATACATAGTTTCAAGGTCAATAGCCTCTTTTCCATCTACAAGTACATTTCAAATCCCTTCAAATACACCTGCAAAAGACAGTCTGAAAATGGAAATGATATTTACATTTAAACAGCATATTTGGTCTCAGGACGTATTTTATTGTTAAAAAGTCAATACTAGTTTTTGGAGACACTTTAGGCTTTTCTCATCTTTCCTCTGTTATCACTCTGTCCAGATAATAAGATTCAAAAGCTGTTCTACTGCTTAAAATAGTCACAGGCAGAATTTAGGCTAATCCTAAGGGTTTTAAAAAAAAGTATCCTTATGAGACCTCAAACTTATTGATGCTTAAAGACAAGCATCATGTAAGAAACAACCCAGCGTGGTAGGCTCAGTTCATAGCACTTGCTCAATCCCTAAAGTGACCTGAGTAGAATATTACTGATTGCATATGAGGAATGTTGAGATCAGCAGCAAGCACAGTAGCCACAGTCACTTTAATTCAAGTACACCACAGGGAACAGATCTATTCCGTGCTAAAGTTACTGTTTTGAGCACACATACAACACACGGCTTGTTACTCAACCTCGGGGTGCAGAAGGTCTTATCTCTCACTTACCTCTGACTAGACAATAAACTGAAGAGAAGGGAATGGGGACAGTTTTCTAACTCTCCAAAAAAGAGTGAAGGTAAAACAAGAACGTTAGATTGCTCAAGTTACATTGGCTAGGTTAAGGCTATCTTAAGAATACTCTGTGAGAGTAACGGAAGACTGTTGTATGATAAACAATTCCTAAAGCTGCCATTAAAATAAAAAAAAAAGCATTTTCAAGAGTGCACAAATGTTTTTCAAGAGTTAACTAATCTTAACAGACTGGATCAGAGGTTCCTCGAGTATTTATGGATCCTTTAGATTAACATTATTAGATCCTAAATTGATGGCTTTTTCATTCTGTTATATAACACATTTACATTTTTTTTTATTTGGGATATTAGATAAGCAGTTACTCTTCAGTATAGCATAGCACAGTGTCCTGCGCTGTATGTGGGCACATATCTATCTTTATTGCCATGATGGCTCTCATGTCAGAATTCTGAGGTCCAGTCTTGCACTGCTATGCATTGCAGTAGTAAAAGTTGCATGATCAAGTCTGTCCTTTCAAAAGCATATTTATACTGTAAAATACGTTAATGATAAGACATCCTTTCCTGTGTTGTGATTTTTTCATTAATTGCAATGGATTAGCAAGCTGCTTTTCTCTAAACAAAAGATGTTGTAGAGCTGACACCCCTGAAATCAGCTTTATAACATAAACTCAAGAAGTATTGTATTGAGTCATTGCACATTATAATTTTTCAGTTATTTTGCTTTACGTAACTGCAAAGGTTTCCATTTTCATAATCAGCCCCTGCAATAAGAACTCCAAACTTTCCACTTTTAAACAGCATCCTTTAAAGATATGCAGTATTAGGAATTTAAATTATTAGGTTTTATTTTAATACCTTTGAACCTTTAATAGATGTCTTATTAACAACTCTATCAACACTGTACTGTCTTTTCATAATGCAAAACTTAAAAGCATTTGAAGATCAACATTAAAAAAAAATGGAAAAAAAAGAAACTAAATGAAATCAACACACAGCAACCTGAAAAAGTAGCCATAAAAATTGGGTTTATAACTGAATACTTTTTGAAGTAATTGGCACAAAGACTGTTTTAGTGCAGATTGCTGCAAGAGTGCTCTTGGCAAGAACATCATAAGCACTAGCAAAACTTTAATATGCTCAAACAGCCAAATACAAACTGACACCAGGAACCCATGTGTGGCAACAAACAGGAAAAAAAAATAGAGTATCTCAATTTAATACAAACCTACATACAAAGGGATCAATTTTTACAATTCGTGGTTTAGCATACAATACAGCTGTCCTCAGAGTGAATATAGAGTAGCTATACATAAGAAATTAGAATTATCAATTCGGGGGAATTTCTCAAGAGTCCTTTTGATATGTAATACAGCAAATATAATGACTTAGAAACCAGACATCAATGCATTAAATGAGATCAGGTTGAGATCTATTTAGAAAAGACAGGTTTAAGCTGGAAAAAGAATTTCTTTGATATGACCTCCAGAGCAGACCATTTGCAGAAGGATTCAAGATGAGCAGATTTACCCTTGCATATCTGTTTGCTTCACAGCTGCTTTAAAATATAAACTCTAAAATTTTTAATATTGAGTTATTGCAGAATTAAGTCTATGTAGTAAAAAAGATTAAGAACCTGGAATTTTCTTGCACTTCTTGCAAATGTTATAATGGATTTTGTTGAATTCAGAGGAATAAATGAAACATAGTTAATTTAAAATCTAGCTAACATAATTAACTTATTTATAAATGATTTCTTATAGAATCTGGCTACTGCTGGTCAAGTTAGGAATCTGGAATGTCTCAGAATTTTCAGTAGTCTGCATTCCTGATTTGTGGTCAATACTCCTTTAACCCTGAAATTCAAAAGATCAGTTCACTTTAACAGATTCACCACTTCAAATCCCTTGGTGTTCAAACATGTTGCATTTTTTTCCTTCATGGAATGTTTGAAGTCCCCTTTAAAAATAATGCCTTGAGGATATTTTTTCCTTAATAGTATTTAAAGAAAGTTGAAAGCATTTAGCTATTGAAGTGTGCAGGGTTCCAAGAAAGGAATAGTCGTCCCTGCCCATGAGCAAACTCTCTTGCAATTCACTATTCCGGAATTCTGCTGCTTCTGCCAGCAGTGAAATTTAAACCTAGAAAAGGACTTTTGTTGCATGAGTTCCAATGTAGTTTATCAGAGTATTGGGGGATGCTGGAAAATGGCTACATAATTCTGCAACAGAAAGGGTGAAAAGGTTGTTTAAAAAAAAGTTAGTTTCAACTCTGTATGTCAGGGCAACCAAATCTTGTTGCACTAAAGACAACTAATAATAAGTATACTTCAGATGTAGTTTCTTTATTTCTTTCTTTGCAGGGAGAAATAAAGAGGTTCTTTTAGTTTTTTTTTTCCTGCTGTTTTGTTTGATGTAGTTCTTAGCAGTCCAACAATTACCTTAGGTGATTCTCTGCAAGGACTTGATAAGTGAGAAAGGACTAGATAAAACAAAATATCTGATATTAATGTATTTTCCCACACACAGAGAAAAAGATATAGAAAATGCTGTTGTCTGTAAAGACAGAAATGGATTCTCCAAGTCAATCTTGATCAAGACAGGAATGTTTATGTTCTACTCAAGCCCTCCACCTGTGGTTGCAGCCCCAGAACTCATTCTGAAGTTAGTCAAGAAAAATTACATTCACTCTTCCTAATTTTGAGGCTAAATGGGTAGAAAGATCTGAATTTTTCATGTAGTAAAGCAGAGACATACAACGGAGAAGGCTGAGAACTATTAATCAAATGTCATTAATACTAAGGTTCCTCTGCTTGTGCTAATGATGTCTGGTGCATGCTCCTACAGTGAAAAGCAGTTGTTTTGTTTATTTTAATGTTTGTATGCTTTCCCCTAGCATGGTCCAATTTTTGCTGGATGTATACAAGCACACAAGGTCTACCCAAAGACCTTGGACAACAGAATGTGTGAGCTTTCCTGCAGAACGGGACAACTGTGACAAAAAACAAAGGTGGAGATAGGCAAAAAAAGATTAATTTCCTTAATTATTAATATACTTTCACTTTCGTCATGTCAATTACACTTCTATGAATATAAACGAAAAATTTTCAATATAAAGGGGAAAACAGACAGCAAGGTATATGAGCTGATTTTGTGAAAAATACGCCTCCAAATTTCAGGAAAACTTCTGCAGGTGAATAGCAATGCCTCCACATCCCAATGACGAAAAAGAACGATTGTAAGAGGGGAGGCAAAATTCTTCTGGTATGTCTGCCAAGATCTAATGTCAGTAGTTCTCTGACTGTTCTCAGTGTTAATTTGAACAGTTTTAAATACACCTCACATGGTCCTGATAAAGAAAGTAGCATCGAAACAGCAAACCCCAAGCCTTAAAGTGGCTTTACAGGGACTTGGGCTGGAGGAGAAGGCTGAGGCACACCATGACAGGCCTTCCAGAGGAGCAGCCACATGTACTGTCATTACCAGGGAAAGTCCACCCATACAAGGGGTGAGATTTCTCTTTGAAGAAAAAACGTTTATCCACTTGGAGATGGATCATCTTTGCAAAGCTCTGACCTTCTCCTTGACAGCTACAAATGGACTACTATTTATGATTTGTTTCTATAATCACTTAATGCAGCAAGCTAGATTATAGATAGCCATTTATTTGTAAAAATCATAATAAACCACCATTGTTTTAAATGCTAAACATGGATAAATGGGGAGGAAAAACTGATGAGACAAGATTCGTGTTCTTGAATCTACACCAAAGAATTATGGCAACCTCTTGCTTTATCTGCATTGGAATCAATTTAGTAATTTTTAATTCACTGATTTTCTGTTGTTTGCTTAACATTTATTAATTGATTGTCATTCTCATGCAATTAATTCAAAAGTTGGCAAGTTTAACATGCATAGATTAATTTTCTTTTACTAACCCACTACTTAGAATACTTTTTTTGAAAAACAGGTTACCAAGAAATTACCTCCACATCAATCATATTTATAAATGAAATACAGTAAGGGTGTTGCATCCCATCTGTCAATCCACACTGAACCTTTCCTTATAATTGGCTAAGTTTTTCTATGTAATTCAATAAAATGACCAGAAAAAATAAGGACAGCTCCGTCTTTCACACACTGCAGTCCTACCCAAAAGTCAGTTTGAACACCCAGGACTTCTCTCTGCAAGGCTGGGAATCTCTCATTTAAGAGTACGGATCTTAGGTCACACGGAAATAAATGGTATGCCTACCCCATCATCCAGTGGTCACGGGATCTGCACCTTTACAACAACCTACGGGTTGCTCAGCTGTCAAGTGTTTCTCATCTGGAATGAGAGCCATTCATTTGCCCTTCATGTCACACTCATTTACAATGGCTGAAATGTTTATTCAGGAGGGGAGTAGAGATAATGAGCAAGGTTTCTTTGCTCTTAGTTACCAGGGGCTATTCACAAGACTTCAGACTCACTTACTGTGTTCCTCATTGCAACACAAAACAGCAGAGTGAAAGGAAAAATAGCATTCCCTACTCTCATTATTTTATTATGGCTCTCACCATATTTGGTGTTTAACTGAAAGCTCCAGTTTCTGAGTCTTTTTTTTGCTCTGTATGCCACTTAGGCTGCTGCTGTAAAGTGGACAAATTGACAAAATAGACTTTTTTATAGAGAGAGGCAAGGAATATGTCTTAGACAACATATATCTTTGTGGCCTATATAAGGCTAGAATGGACTCAAGCATTTTGATCTCAAAATGAGGATTTAATATCTCTCACAGACAACACAAAGGTTCAGAAAAATATGCAGTTAGGTACAAGAAGACACACAGAATGAATTCAGCATGCAGTGCAGACTGTAAGATACATGAGCGTGCAAGCTGTGATGCATGGAAGTGCTGCAGGGCTTGGAGGTACCCAACCCAGACATTTATTTATTTTTGCACAGAAAATAAAATGTGACCTTTCTTCTCTCTCCTGTAATGTTGGTAAGAAAGCTCTGTAGAAGAAAACTAGTCTTTTCTGCATTTGAAAAAAAATCTGAAGTTAGCTCTTCTATAACAACTGAGGGTAGAACATACATGCACATTCATATGTACTTTAATCTCATGTGCAGCCCACTGATTTAGTGAGACTAGCTCTATGGTCTATTTGTAAAATAAGACTTTGAATGACCTAAAAGATTGTGAAAAATGTATACAATATTTAATAAATCAAGATCAGTGGGCTTCCTATAGAAAACTATTGTGAAAACCTTAGAACAGCATCTTTTAGATGGATTTTAAAACTTTTCTATGGAAATTTTTACCAAGCACATTAATTCTCTGTTAAAATCTATGGAATCATTACTATCTTGTTAACCTGGTAGAACTTTTCAGTAAAGAAAGGGAAATAAGCTAGAAACATATGTAAATTTTGAAGATTTTTGTATACTTTGACCTGGTAAGTCATTAGTAGCTCACTGCACACCCATCTACACCCCTATGAAATTCACTGGTGCCTGGTATTGCTTGGACAGCTCAGGATTTGGCTTATTATCCTGTTTAAGTCACTTGCATCATAATTTCTCCACTTTCATCTACTTATGCTGAGCACCTTCCTTAAATCTCAGGTGAAATCCCCAGGACACCTCATACAAACATGTACTTTGGATAATTGACTGTCTGGTTTAACGGCTAAATTTAAAGCAAGCCAGGGCTATGGCACTGTATATTTTGTTGGATACATTTTCTGGCTTTGTGGGGTATTCACTGCATGATTTGATAAAAACTGAGGCTAAATGAACTCTACAATTTGTATTCCTACAGGCACAAGTTTATTGGCTTGGGTTTTTTTTTTCCTTGGCTCTGTCTGTAAGGTTCATTACTTACAGTTACTGCAGAATCAATTTGAAATGGCCAAAATCAGTGATGGAATTTATAGCACAATAAATGTACTGCCATACAAGTGCTGCTACACATGAAAGGGCTTCGGAATATTTTCAGCAATCCTTCTACACAGCAGAGTGTTCTGTTTTTATCAATTTAACAGAATCACCACAGGTATATTCTAAGAGGTGTAATCCTGACAGCTACACAGCAGATTTTCTCTGAGGCAGATATTTTTACAGCAAAACAATATTATTGATAAAATCTTAGCATATCAGAACACAAAAAGGAAACTGCACACGTCTTTTTCTTTCTCCACATCGGGCATTTGCAGTTCCATTTCACTCACACAGAAAACTGCCCTGAACCAGAAACAGTTTATGAAGGAAGCATTTTCACTCTCCTTGAGATATATATTAATTAATTATCAGCACTACTGCATGTGGAAAATGTGGAGGGCATTTGAAGCTAAAACATAAAGTATAGCATCAGCAGTTGCCTGTTTATAAAGTCTATAAAGATTTACATGTCTACTTAGTACATTTTTCTTTCCAAGTGTCTCTATTATAGACATCTCATATTTTACATCATTTTGAAGCACAGAAAGTTTTAACTTTAGAATGATGCATTGTGAAAAAAAGACAGAAAAGACAGATGGCAGGCTGTCCTCCCCAAAACTCAATTTCATAATATGCATGTGATTGCTAATAGGCAGGCACTAAAAAACAATTTTCCTTGACGGAGAAGAGCTGATAAATTGTCAACATAAACTTTGTCTGTGGTTGCTCCAGTGATCTAAAGCTCTTCTGTGAGCTTTGTACCATCAAAGTCTGCATTTTCCAACCATATAAAAATTTATGAATGCATATGACTATAAAGTGACTGAAAACAACCCATAATGCATGTTTGGGTATTGAGAATCAACTCCTTCCTTCTTCAGGAAAAACTGTGTCCAGCGCCCCTTTCCTAACCCTGGACATGTGACTGTGGGAGATCCAGGCTGGACCCAGAGATGCCCTGTGAGGTAAATGAATCAGGGCTCTGCATTTAGGTATCTCCCAAGCACAAGGCTACGTCTAGTGGTGGGCTGACTTAACCAACGTAGTCTTTGTAACAATGCAACGTTGCAAACGATCACAAGAACTGAAAGCAGCTGAATTTTTAGGAAGAAATAATACATTTCTGAGCACTTGAGCAAGGAGAAATTAATGAAAAATCTAATGAGATAACAATTTCCAAGAAGAGAAATATTTATCTAATACCTCAGACCTTCCAAAATATGTCAAAAGTGAAAGGGGCCACTGAGTTCACACAAAATAAAATTGAGCATTCTGCTCATGCACGACAAATTCTTGGGGAAAATGTCCAAATTATTTGTGCACAGAATGAGACTTGTTTACATTGGAAGTGCAGAGTTCATTTCAGATTTAAATATTTCACTGTAACTGGTATCTACTAATTTTGATTTTTCAAAGGCTTATAACTATTAAATATTTTCATGCGTCTAAGAATTCAGATCTTATTTCTGAGAATAACTGAGAAGCAGCAACTCAACAGCAAATGAGCTGTGACTGTTATGTTATCAACATATTTGCCTGGAACAAAATAATGTGATAATCCCATGACATATTTAATTGCAAAAATCCCTTGAGTTTGATAGTGAAAAGACTGAAACATTTTGATCAGGTTTTTCTTGCTATACAGAGGAGACCTGCACTACTTGCAAGTATGTGACCAACTCTGTAAAATGCAGCCATGGGAAGAATTCATATTTCTTGAACTTTCTTTTGATGGGAGTAATACTGTCAGTTTTGAAGGCACCAGCCTTGCATCCTATTGCTTTAATTGTATGCAGTCTATATTACCCTCTGAATGTCTCCTAAAACAAGCAAACAAAGAAACAAATCAGAAGAAAAAGAATAGATGTCAAACTTTGGAAATATTGTCAAATATTAGTAAGATAGAGTCTCTTCCATGTGTATGTGGATAGAGTCACTGATGTGCTATACTGTTTGGTTTAAGATGGAAAAACATATGAAGACTGGAATTATAACTGAATACGTCTGTAAAAGAAAGGGGAATGGGAGGGTCTAATGTGCTATCAGAAATAAAAGTGAAAAACATTGTTTACCACTGATTAAACAGACCTTGTCTGTGTCCTTTTAATAGCAAGCAATTCACACAGCAATGAGCACAAGAAGTTCAGAGAGAATAAAATACTTATCCATAAAATGTGAAATAAAACTTGTAACTCTCCTCAGGGTAACCTCTTCAGAGCTCAGACCTCGTTATGCAATCTATATGTATTTTCAGCAAAGACTCCAATATGAAATTTATAAGAAAATTACCACTTCTTGTAATACACTTAGTGTTTTCATTTGTTTGGGGTATTTTTTATGAATTTTAAGTAATGGAGAAAATTAAGATAATTGTGCTCTCCAGGCTTATTCTCAGATACTGATAATTTTCCTTTAAGCAGGTACAAAATTCTTGGTTCTAAGGAGGAACAGACAAAAATATAGCAGTAAAAGTTAAAATTTCTTATTTCATACTAGTTAGAGATGCATTAAGGTATATAAGCTTTAGGGTCAGTATAAGCCTTGCTCAGCTTTCTTTAAAAGCTTTGGGAGTAATAAAGACTTCCATTTTATCTTCAGTGAAATAATACTGCTGAAATATCACCTCATTTTTGATGTCAGCAGTGATTTCTTTTTACCTCCATGATGTCAAATGGGAATTATTATTATTAGAACGACAGCTTCCTAATGATGCTGTAAAAAGGAGAAACTGAAACTCTTTCCACTAAACATCTATATTCTGCTTTCTCCATAGGGTAAAGCAGATAGGCTCAACCACACACCATTCTTCAGACAAATCAAGAGGCATGCTCAAACACTTAGAAACAGAAGCAGCTTAAACATTTAGAAACAGTGGCATAATGGCTTACTTTGTTATATAGTGGTGAATATGCACTCTGGAGAGCAGAGAAAAAGGATATTTGCACTACAGCAACTTTCTCTGGGAAACATGCCCTGAAACATTCATGATCAGTTTTCTGTTCTAGATGGTAAAACCAGCAAATCAGTGTCCAGATCAGTACCCAGGAGTCATTGCCCCAGCAAAAGTCAGGGGATGAAAGCCTTGCGTGATGGCTCCTGTTCAACTATTGGCTTAACGTATGGCACGCTGGGGGTGGACATATCTGAAATGCTCTGTGCCTTTTTTCCCTCCCATTTTGTCAAATGAGTAAGTACGGAAGAACATTGCTTCGTATGACACCAAAATATATTAATAAGTTTGGCTTTTGAGTAAATGATAGGCTTGAACCTTATGCAAACACCTATTCATGCAGAAAGTGAATAGCAGATGCAAACCAGTGCTATCTGCATCAGCAAATGGGGTGTTTTGATTTTCTAATACTTACACTTTGATCAAATATAAATAATGATTCCCTCCCAATTTTACATTTACTTATTACATGTATTGCTTCAAAGTAGTTAGTAAAGTCTTTAGGGTGGACAGATCTGTGGTGGATATGAAAAAATATTAATCAAATTGGAAAAAAAAGGGTCTCTATATAAGCTTGGGGTTTTCTTGATATAAGAACAACAAAGCTTTCAAGGAGCCAAGCCATCTGCCAGACAAGGAGGTGGATGCTGCCAGCTCTGGTCTTCTCCCACAGAAAGGTGGCAGGAACAGCAGCTCCAGGAACTTCCCCTGGGCTAAATCCCAGTGGCAGGAAAATGTGTTTTTCTGCTGGTACACTGCTTTGTTTTCTTCCTGAGGAAAAGAATTTTGGAGTAGCTCTTCTACAGTCAGTTGCAGGCCAGTTGAGAGTAGGAGTTCATATTTTTCTCTTTGTTTTGGTTTTAGTTTTTTTGTTTGTTTTTTNAAAGCTCTGCTAAACTTCACACTATCTGGTCTGAGTACTTTTTTCTTTGGCATCTCATTTTGTCTATTCAGGGCAACCATCAAAACAAAGGAAGTACCAGCCTGAGAAAATGAAGTGTGATGCACTGGAACACAGAGATGATTTGACAATATTCATGCCCTAGGAAGAAAGGCTGAGGATGAAGTACAGCATGTAATCACAGTTGGCTCTGACACAAACAGCCATTGTTATCTTTGGCAAGTTACTTGATATCTTGGTATGTTAGCACTTTCCAGACTCAGATGAGTGTTGCAAAAGTACATTCATTAATATAAATGGCTTTATAAGCAACAGGAAAAAGCTAATAAAATATAACGCTTTGCACAGGTAAGAACTGCACATGAAGGTGAAAGTTTGAAAATGTGGAAATCAATGTATGAGTCTATTGTTTTTTCTCAACAAACTTTTGACAAAAGCTCTGAAGTGCTGCAAGTGGTAGAGATAATAAAGGTAATAATATCTGCATTTGCACATCTAAAACAGTCTTTAAATTATGAAAAGGAGGTAGGCCAAAACATCTACTGGCAGCAGCTATAAAACAGTGAATTGAAGCAGAGGTGTGAGCAGCAGCATCTGTCTGTCCTAACGCAAATTCTGGCTTTGTGTGCTTTTCTTTGCTCCTATGACAGGCATATTCCCAGTCATTATCAGTGAACAGTGGTAAACACCATCGGTGGATAACTTAAGAAAACACTGTGGACTGAAGACCACTCTTTTCCAGTAGGCATTCCTACCTGGAAGCACAATACCGTTCTCCCAACGTGTAATAAGAGGCGTTTTCTGGTTCCCTCTCTGCTGAGATCTCATTGCTCTCATCCAACTCACTGAGCTCTGCTATTAACACCGCAATGGGTCTCACACTGCACTGTGAGTTCACAGGTCTAGGTAATTAGTGCTGCTTATGAAAGTGTATCAAACATTTTCTGTCTCTATGACTCAGTAACACTTTGTTCTTGAAAGAATACCAGATTTGGTTTGGAACTGATTTCTGTCCATTTGGAATATTTTAATATGTATCAGAATAAATTTTGTTCTCACAGTTTTCTCTCAATGTTATATCCACTGGCTTTTAAAAAAGGGGGCTTCAGAATTATATTGCCTAAAAGCCAGAATCAAAGGCTAAATTACTGCTAATTTGGTGATAATATTATCTTTTTATATCCCTTATACTTTGATAATAGGATTTATGAAAATAAAAAATCTCCCAGAAAGCAATCTGTGCTAATGCAATTTTATGTTTTTTTTTCCTTCCAGAACCCAGAGTTGATTTCCCTTTTACTCACTTTGGAGCAAACCACAACTCTGAGGCCATCTGAACATTTAAGACAATATTTGGGGAGAAACACATCCTGTTACAGGTGTCAGGAATGCTACAGCTGCAGTCATTGTGAGGAATAATTAAAGCTTGAATATTTCTTGTAAAGAAGACTGCTATTAAAAAGGCCTTTTATATAACACTAACTGGTTAATTTCAATACTGCTACTGCAATAATGAATGCCTAACATATATTCATTTTTCCAGATGGTAGAACAGTGCTATAAATCCCATTTAAACTACGCTCAGCCCTGAATTTATTTTTTTTTTTTGAGAAGGTGGAATTCATAGCTACTGAACACTTAAAATAAACTGGTTAATGTATTTAGATGCTGAGTGTGAACCAAGCTTTTCCAGACAGCTCTCCTAGTAGAGTCTCACAGTTCTATATCAAGGCATAAAATGAACCCCAGTCTTCTTAATCTGGTTGCAGACCATTATTTCTTGAACCATATCTTTATATCTACAAGTAGATACTTCATCAGATTCAGATTGGCCCATTAGTATTTTGTTCTTTTTCAAGTCATGCTGCATCTTTACTAGCTAAGAGACTTCCTTTTGACAAAAAGGTCATCGATTTACATGGGTGAATTCTCGATCAGTTCTTTCTCACTGACAAATTACCTTTAAGTCTTCCCAGTGCTGAAAAGTCTGGGGAATGCATGTGCTGACATTTAGAAAACTCTTCACATAATGCTTCCTGATGTTGGTTTCTTATTCCTTCTTCACTCAATTAAAGAGGTGTGGCAGTAACCATGTGATAAAATACTAAATTCTGCAGTTTTCTTTTTTTCCCCACAGAGAAAGGTCAGGACATCTTTCTGGGACAGAGTAAAATACTTGATGGAAAAGATTTCAAGGGGGAAAAATATTAGAAGAGGAGGAAAAAAATTTAGGCTAAGCGATAAAGTCGGATATGTGAATTCCCTCATTTGGAAGAGGGAATGAAATCTGTCTCTAACACAGGCCACATCTGAAAAATAAACTAATCATTAGACTATTAGGCAAAAACCCCCTGCCTTCTCTTTGCTTCTCCATCCTGTCCCCCTGAAGTGGAAGGTGGTTTTCTGCAATGATATATTAGGTCCTTAAAGTGAATTTGGAATAGAGACCTCTCGTTTCTGAATTCCAGGTGAATCTTTCACTTGAATGAGAAGCAATCATTTCAGTTTTGGATTGAACCAAGACAACAGTATCACAAGGTGAGTCCAACGTAATTTTGTCTTTCTAACAAAGTTTTTGACTCTTTTGTCCTCTTGGATTAAAGAATCTAAATTCTGCCAAAACCCGCACTTCAAGTGCTCAACTAAGATCTGCAAATCTTGTCCAACTCCCCCAGCTCTTCTAAAAAAAAAAAAAATTAAATAGTGAATAAAGGCAGGAATAGCATGAAAAAGACTCATAGTAGAACTGTGACAGGCATAAAATTTCAACAAAAAAATTAAGTTTCCATCTTAAAAATTGTCTTTCAAAGAATTCTAACTTTATGATTTTAAATACCAAATCTGAAAGTACAGTCTCAGAGAATGTTTAATTTTAAATGAGTTTGTAGAAAGATACCATTGTCAAAAAAAAAAAAGATGAATTCATGAAGACTACAAGACTAATTTGTGAAAAAACTTTTCTGGAGTTTTAAGTATTATTTAAAATATTTTGATATACCTCATACAACTGATGTATGAGGTATAGCTAACGAAACTTTTATCCTCCAGTACTGAACTGCGGAAATCAGATGTGCAACAAACCATCCAAATTTCTAAACTAAACTTACCAAACTGATTTTTTTTTTAATATAGCAATTTACTTATTTTTATGCAGTATGTCCACTGGAAGGGACAGCCTGAAGGTTTTCTAGGATGTTCTTAACTCTGCTGATGGCTCTTCAAGATGTTTAATTGCCAACTTCACGGGAGATGGAGAGGCAACCGATGTTGGTTATATGAAATTCAGAGATTGCCACAGTGACAGTAAAAGCACAAGACAATCTCCTCATGTTGGCTTATCCACCACTGTAATAGCTTATAATGAGAGTGCTATTCCATAAAACAGCAGAGGAGTATGTATGGATATATACTGGCACCTCTGATGAGTCGATGAGCCAGAAACAGCTGGCAACTACTGACTCTGATGATGTTTGATGCTTTGACTACTTCTTGATCCCGTTAGTTAAGCTTTGTTCAAGAGAAGAGTATCAGGTCGCGAAAGTTTGAACAAAGAAAATTCTAGCACAATCTGACAGGCAAGAAAACATGACAAAACAATAATAGGATACTGCAGAGGAGTAGAAAATGTATCACTGGACCAGAAAAAAGTAACTTTGAATTAAAATTAGCTTTGAATGTAACTGAGTAAGTAAGACAGTAGAAAAAATGAAATTGGAATAACTTTTAAGTGGACAGAACTGTGACCCTCAAAGGGAGGAAAACAAGTGGAAAAGGAGGTAAAATGAAGATAAAATCAAAATTAAATACAAAACTGTCTTTCAATGATGAAAAAATCAATATTGAAAAAGAGGAAGATGTGTTATGTTTTAAGTGGAGAACAAACCGTAAGTCTCTCCAGCATGTATCTCAGACAACAGCTGCAATGGTAATACATTCTGAGTTTTGCAGTGAATGGAATTATAATTTTTTTCTTTTTATTTGTTTTCCATGTGTTTTATCAGTTGTCTAAATTTTATTTCACTGTTTTTCAAGATTTTAAATTTATTAACTGAAAAATTAATAACTCTCTAGTACTTTAGGTAAACTCTTTTCTTGCAAGCCTCTGAGCCTAAGAGCATTAAGAATGGGAAATTCTAATTCAAGGAGAGTTCTAGGGAACAATGAAAGGGAAAGAGAGAGGAAGGATTAATCATGTACTCACTTTTCCACTTACACTTTTAAGGTAACATAATTCATGGAAAAAGGCCATTACCTCCACCTTCACATGTAATTCAGAACTAGTTATATCAGTCCAGGAAGGGACTATAAACAGGGTTCGTCTCATGTCAGAATTGTCTAGAGCAGGGTTTCTTTTAGGCATATATATGTGTAAATTTATCAGTCTGATTTTTGTTTCAACATTTCTTTTGATAGAAAATTAGTGTTGACTAGATCAACCTGAATGATTAATCAATTTCATTCTTGAACTGTTTTCACATTTATATGATTTTCCTAAGGCAGAGACCATTCATTCTGAAAACTGACTAAGCACCTTGTGGACCACCTCAATCGTTTGCTGTCTACAGGAAACATTCACCAGCAGTCCTCAAACAAGGAAAAATGATAATGTGGTTCTGAGCTCAGCAAGAGTTTGGATCAAGACACAACTGCTTCACAAAGATGAAAAAATTTTGTCACCTGCTGGAGGACTGAATCCACGGGGACTTGAATACCTTTGACAGAGCTAAAATCTGACTCATAACACAGACAGTTCCTAGCACACTGCTCCCAACGAATGGTTGTATGCTGATTCAGCGGGGTTACCCCTGAATCCCCTTACAAGAGCTCAAGGGAAGGTGTTAACCAAGAGCCCTTGCATTTTACAGATGGAAAACTCAGTGCTCTGTTGTATTCTGAAGGTGTGAGACAGTGGCTCCTTAGTCAGCCTGCTCCACCAAGATTTCCTGCAGGAACTCTGCTGCCTGTGATCCCAGCTGGCACAGCACCTGAATAAGTGCTGAAGAACTTCCAGGGACCTCTGATGCAGAACTTAGCCAGCTTTTCCCACAGTCTTTGTTGGTATTATGCAACTATTCTTCCCTGTTGATAATTTTCTATAGATGTACATCCATAAGTCTCATGGATCTTTCTTAATTTTTATAAAATACCAGCCTTAATGAATTCAAGAGCCCTTAAGTTTGTTCTAGTACTGGACTTTTAGAAATCAACGACAAAGATTTTTAAAAGTGGCATTCACAATAGTAGTTGAGTTTTATTATGCTTGTCTGATACACCAACTGACAAGAATGTTTAAACAAGGCAGTTCTTACAACTCAGTTAAAAGGATATTCACTTGATCCAACTCTTCTAAAATGAATGTACTATTTTTCTGGGGCTCGCTGTGGCCATGGATAATGATCCTTCCAAAGAACAGACTGCCAATAACCATGCTTTTGAAAAACTGTCAGAGTGCAATTCATATTGCTGGACACAGCTGAATTCAGCCAAATACTGCCAGTTACAAAATCCTTAAAAACATCAAAAAGCAGAAGAACAGCACATCTATTTTTACACCTGCCTAGGGCTTGTATACTGTTTATGCAATTTTACTCAAGCTGACTTACCTCATGAAAAAATTGGGAAAAATCCAAATGTTTTATTTACAGGCAGTTTTGTTGACTATCATACTTGTTTTTATCCATTAATTGTGTTCAGGAAAAACTGGCTAAAAATGATATCTGATCTTTCAAAACTAATTTTGCTGTACTTGTGACATTTCAGTTATGGTTTTTAGTGCTTCCATGAGGCACTAGCAGTTCTAAGAGAAATTAAATTGTATTTACATGATAGGCATTACCATGTCTTTTGAATCAAGGATCTACTGTGAATTTCAAAAATTGTATTGTAAAATCCCCACCTTGTGAAGCCAGCTTATATGTCCTATTCTGATGCTGGATTAACATTGGGCTGTCAGGAGTCCAAGAGAGAGAATGACAGAGTCACTCACACATCTTCCTTTTGCTTCTACCCTCATCTGGAAAAAAAGTGAGACTACAAAATCCACAGACAAATTCCCTATTTTTGCCCATTATTATTGCATCAAAAATATCCAGCAAAGCAAGTTCTCTATCAGCCTAACTTTGGCCTAGCCTGGGTGGACAATGCCTTATCATGAGAATTAGTTTAACTTCAATGACCTGAAAAAGCAGTGTGGTGCTGTTCACACTCTGCGGGCAAGTGGGATACCTGACAGGCTTGAGAGATGGGCCCGTGTGGACCTCTTGAAGTTCAACAAGAACAAGTGCAAGGCCCCCGGACCAGGGCAATCCCAAGCACAGATACAGGCTGGGCAGGGAATGGACTGAGAACAGCCCTGAGGAGAAGGACTTATGGGATGCTGGGGGATGAGAGGCTGGACGTGACCTGGCATGGTGCACTCCCAGCCCAGAGAGCCAGCTGTGTCCTGGGCTGCATTGAAAGAAGTGTGGCCAGAAGAGAGAGGGAGAGGATTCTGCCCCTCTGCTCTGCTCTGGTGAGACCCCACCTGGAGTCTGCATCCAGCTCTGGGGTCCCCAACACAGCAAGGGCATAGACCAGAGTAGGACCATGAACATGTTTAGAGGTATGGAATATCTTTCCTATGAGGTTGGTAGAAAGGCTGAAAGAATTCGAATTGTTCAGCCTGGAGAAGAGAAGGCTTCAGAGTGAATGTATAGCAGTCTTTCAGTATCTAAAGGGGGCCTACAGAAAAGCTGGAGAGAGTTTTTACAAGGGCATGTAGTGATAGGATAAGTGGGAATGACTTCAAACTGAAAGATGGTAGGTTTACATTAGATATGAGGAAGAAATTCTTTATTGTAAGGGAGATGAGACACTGGAACAGATTGTCCAGAGAAGTTGTGTATATCCTATCCCTGGAATTGTTCACGGCCAGGTCGATGGGGCTGTGAGCAACCTGGTCTAGTGGAAGGTGTCCCTGCTTATGCCAGGGAGGATGGAACTAGATGATCTTTAAGATCCCTTTCAACCCAAACCATTCTACGACTCCATGATCTGCCACTTCATTCATTCATTCATTCATTCATTCATTCATTCATTCATTCTTCTTCTTCCTCTTAAGACCATTGTCAGTACTCTTCCTGATCTTGATACCTCCCCAGACTTGTAATCATGAACTAGTACTCTGTGCATTCTTTCAGGTGTTGACAGTTGAACAGGACACAGATCAAAACTTGCGGTGCCTTCAGAAATCACTTCTTTGGACTTTAAGACCTCTACTAACAACAACTTTAATCATCTTGACCCAGCAACCATCCAAGAGAAGGACTCCCAGTCACTTGCTTGCAAAGAAGCTATTTCTTCTAGATTTTTACTTCTCAGGTAGCTACCACAATGTTCTATTCTTAGAGAATTTTTTGGGAAAAGTGAATTGGGAAATTTTACTTTAAAGCTTCTCTAAATCTTCCTCTAAAAACTGAAATGAAATGGTTGTGAAAGCTTTTAAATGAACATTGACAAGCAACTTCTTTAAATATCCACACATTCTCAGACTTACTTTCTTGCACCACTCTTTTATCTTGTATAAAACTTAATGGATGACATATTTCATTCCACAAGTTGACAATGTTAAAAATGTGCTATTCCTTCTAGTTTTAGTATACTGCAAAGCCAGTGATAGCTACAGGCACTATGAGCGATATATGACTGAAGAAAAATGAGATTACTGCTGATAAGGAACAAGAGACTTTCATATCTTAAAAGAGTCTGAAATCCAGCAAATATGATCCCCAGCAGCAGATGCCCCTCAGACAGACAATGAAAGAAAAATGGTGGAAAAGTACTGTTTGTGGCTTGTTGTTTCCTACAGCTGGAATGGCAGCGAAATGAAATAGCATTCTGCCTGCATGAAGAAATCCTGCCTCTCTGGGAAAAACAGAGCCCAAAGATGACTAACAGTCTAACAAAATGAGCAGTAATTTTCCACTGTGGGAAAAGTGATGTTCCTCTGACTCACCTTCTTTGGTAAAAGATACCTTTAATTTGGAAGTGTTGCTCTTTGGAAGGCTTTCATGCTGTTATCATCAACATTTATCATAATAATGATCAATTTAATGGAGGTGTAGTACAAAAGCCAAACCTCAGGCTGGAAATAAGTATTAATGATTCTTTAACAAAAGGAATGAGACATATGCAAATGTGAAATAGCTCCCTTCTCTGTCTATTAAGGTGTTCCTGGAACATGAATGAACATAATTTCAAGATGTCAATATTTCATGCTACAGAGCAACCCTTACCTTGTATCCTGATGATTTGATGTGCACTCCTCGCTTGGTCAGTGTAGATTTCATTCGGATGAAAAAAGAGCGCTCTAGAGTGTTGTCAGTGGTTAGTAAACTGGGGTTTGTAGATTCCACTAAGGAATAGAAAAAATACATATACACATAATTTAGATTTTATACATCCCTTCTAAGCTATTTTTCAGGTGCAATCCTTGAACTCACTAAAAATAAATGACTGATGGATGCTAAGAGTGTTGTAATCAATTTACCTCATTTAGAAAATGTTTATTTAGCAAAAAAGAAAATTACAAAAATATACATATACTCAGTATGTCTCATTTTCAAGTTATTTTTCCCATAGAATTTTTAACAGAGATTTGTCTCATTAACTCTTTCTTGCACAATTTAGTTATGACTGGAGTTGGAGGGTATGTCACTAGAGTGTATGACATTGTTTTAAAAATGAGAATTTCCTTTGTAAAAGGAAAAGTCTCACTGAGGTAGCAATTCTCTCCTGAAATAGGCTGCAAATTCTGCAGATTTTTATTCCCTCGAGTCTCACTCCTCAACTGCAATGATACCTGAGTCGCTGCCGGATTAGCGTGCCTTGGTTTCCACATTACTGAAGAGAAATTAGGGCCTTTATTGTCAATAAAGCATTAAACACCCTGAAGGCAAAAATTCTCAAGTAAATGGCACATATTATTATTATTATTGTCATAATATCATCAATTACTGGCGATTAATTAGTCATTAATGAAATACCTTTTTAGTCCAACTGAAGGGATATTACTCGCTCACAACTAAGTACAGCTCTCACCTGTGCTTCTCCGTTCCCTAACTGCAACCACTTAAAATACTTCAGACTCTTAGTATAAACCATGAGAAAATAGCATCAGCACTGAGGTATTCTTTATATAATCTTTATGATTGCTATTTTTTAGCCCCGATAATCAACTTATCCCCAAAATACTGTTAATGGGAAAATTCTGGGGCAGCTTACAATAAACAGGCATTGTTGGAGATAAACAAAATCTCAATTTCAGTGAGGAATTAACAAGGAATAAAAAAAATATTTTGAAATGGTACTTCTATTGTTTTGGAGAACCATAAAAACTACCAGTAGAAAGTGTTTAAGTATTTAAAATGCATTTGTTATGCAGTCAACAGAAATGCAAAAACTTGTTTGTGAGCTAAGGATTATATTGAATTGTCCTTGATTTAATGTGGTCAACTTGTCTTGTGTTTGTGACATTTCAGCTCTATTGTGATAACTGACAACAGTGCCCCTTTCTTTAGTGTGTCTCTTAAGATTTTTTTGTTTTAGAGAGCATGAATTTGATGTCATTTTAAATGTACAGCTCTTTATCACTCGAGGGAAAAGCAGAGCCATGTTATATTTAGTACTTTCATTTCTTCTGATTAAATATGAATTACTATGAAATTTTTCTCATCATCTAACACACCATAATATGCCAACAGCTTTTTAATACACTATATAAGCACAAACTTCTGCTCTAAGAGTTTAATTTGCCCCTCTAATCCAATCACATCAACCTTATTTCTCTTATCAGAGATTCCCATTTTGAATTAAATGAGCTCATTAGTTTTAATCAAAAGCAGAGAGATCAAAACTTAAACGTAAATGCTTTAGATCAGAACTGTCAGTCAGCCGTGCAGTTCTATTTTACTAAAACACAAGATCAGAGACCCTTAGAACCAATTTTTTCTCGTAAGGGATGCCAAGAGCTTGAAGATGCTATATCCTTTTTTTTTTTTTTTCCTCCCAAGGACAGATTATACATTTAAGGTTAGACTTAATTTAGAGTATTTTTTTTCATCCTGGTGGAAATGGGAAAGTATGCCATTCTGCTGTTGTCTCTTTCACAGTTATTGGTGCGGGTCCTTGGAGACCTGAACAAATGTGAAGCCATCACAATCCATGCAACAAACCTGTCCTCAAAAAATTCAGCTATGTTCAGCAATATCACATATGAAATAAAACTCTGAAGGGAAAGATAAGTTTCAGGGTGTGGGACAGTGAAACCCTGAAACAGCAGCCAAAGTCACCCGGATAGCAGCAGTACTGGTAAGAGGAGGATCATAATTAATTATTATTTTTATTGTACAGTACGGTGCAGTAGTTAAAGAGTACATTAAGAAACAGCAGCATGGGTGCTTCCTGCTGTGTGAAGAAATGCTAAAATCAGCTTAACAAGTGTAGTTGTTGTAGTCCAGCACATTATGCTCTAGCACAGGCAATAAGTACAATATGTCCTCCTGTGTTCTAATGGCAATTACCTAAACATACAGAAGTAATGTTAATCAAACACACAATATCTTATGCTCAAAAAAAGATCAGGCTGTATTATGTATGTACCATTCCCCAAAAATTGACATTAAAATTTGTGTTTCATACACAGTTAAATGAAAGAAAGGATAACAACTGACATACAGTAAAGTGTACTTGGCATTGACATTTTTTGGGCTCATTTAATCATATATCATAAAATTAATATAATTTTGCTGTTATTATACTACATACAAACCTATACATCTCTGTAAGTGAATGCTATAGAATGCACATATTTTATCCAACAGACTGGAACAGTGTCATATAAATACGTATTCTGAAGTGTTTGATTTTCTTTAAAAAAAAGTATCTGAGAGTGTGTGTGTGAGATGGGATTAGTTACCTAAAAGTCCAGAACAGCTTATGAACAGCATTTTGAATTTCTCTCAAGAGAGAACCATTAGGGCTGATAGTGCAAATCTGCATTCAGAGTTGCACCCACCCACGGTAGACACTGTAACAATCCTGATGGTGATAATGCATGCAGGATTTTAAAAACAGGATGTGTACAGAACAGATCCATTGATGTCAGTGAGATTTGCACGGGAATATATGGAATATGGTGCATTATGAGTTCTCAGGAGTTGGTTTTAAATGCCTATCACTGAACCTTTTCCACTTTTTTTTCAAATATGTCAAAGGAGACTTGCAATCTGAGGAATATCAGAATGAAACTCTAGCAATTAATTTTTGATTTTTAAAAGAAATTTATAATCTAAAACCTTTAAAAAAAGTCTGAAATAAACAAGGTCCACTTGGCTTGATACTGTAGAAACTAAAGGCGTCTTTTTTACACTGGAAAATAAGGCTTCTGGCTTGAATTTACTGAGTTTAAACCTACTGTTGAGTTATAAACTTCTGAAACTGTGAGTTTAGAATACTAATTATGTGATAAAAGTCAATGCTTACTGCATGTGAATTAAAGTATTTTACACTGTCAGGCTTAGAAGTATAAAAAATAAGTCTGGGTTGTCTTTGCAAAGCAGGTAATTGTGTACTCTGTTGGGAAAGTACTTGCCTTTGTGTGCCCTTAAACATCTTCAGCAGATACTACTAAAGAAATAAACCTCTTCCCTTTCCACTCCCAAAGCTGATAATGCAGGATGAGATTTCTAGACACAAGGAATGCATTTTCCATTTCAAAGGGAAAGAAGCTGCAATCCACCGTACCCATACGGAAGGTAAATGGGTACAGAAGTTTAGCAAATGTTAAAAGGGTGAAGTAAGAGCCACAGAGGCAAACGGGAAGATAGCATGAAACAGCAGCCAGTTCACAAAACTATTTTTTCTCTTCTTAACTTACTGAGATTAGCTCTGTTGGTCAGAGCGTGGTGCTAGTAATGCCAAGGTTGTGGGTTTGATGCCTGTACAGGCCATTCGTTAAGGAGTTGGACTTGATGATCCTTGTGGATCCCTTCCAATTCAGAATATTCTGTGACTCTGTGAACTTCTGTGATTCTAAGCATTTCTTTGTGCACAAATCTTGTATCTCTGATGCTTCAATGGGCTTTGCTTTGGGAATAATCTTGGCCCCAGACCCCACAAACCAGTCATGCACCATTTAACTTCACATACTGGAAGAGTTCTTCTGATTCTTCTGATGGGACATAAACATGCCTACAGCTGTCTGGAGGACTGAGGCCCATGGCTCTGATCCTGCAGGGATCTGCAGAGGTACTGTACACCCGTGTGCAGTCTGACTACTTTAGTGCTATAGAGCAAAAGAGTGTAAACCAATGCAAATAATTGCTCTTACACACCAATAGGACAAGTACTGGCCCTATGAGTGATTCACAAGCACATTCAAATTCAGACAAACAGTTTGTCCCCCACGAAAAAAAGAAGTTCCACATTTGATTTATGTCTTACATAACAAAAAGCTGCCGCAGTAGGCTGAATAATGTTCACCAGCTTCTGGGGTTTTTTTCCTTGACATGCATTAAAAATAATTGAGAGGAGAAAAACGCATTTTTGGATGCCAAACAAAGAAAAGATAGGCTTCTCATTCTTAGGAAGACAGGAAGTTATAGAGGGAAAATCAAACACCAACAAGGAATTTGAGGAGATTGGTGGAAAAAAACCCCTTATCGTTTAACATAAAGGATTTTCTGGATTTTGTAGCATTTTAGGAAGATTTCACCTGGCTTTCATTTCACTTCCTTGAGAACATATGTCCATACATCTTTAAAGAGACATTCTCAAACACCAGCTGTACAGCCAGTTCTTAAAAGAGAAACAAAATAAGAGAACATACAAAACAGTAAGAAAAAGGAAGCTCTTTTCCTATTATCTTCTACAATTGCAAACCTCTTCTTACATTTTCTCAAAGTCTTATAAACCCTTGCATAAAGAACTGAGAATCATATGTTCAGATGAATAATTAGGTAATATAAATCTATCATTTTCAGTTGGACTAGATGCAGTTTTTAAATGTTTCTTCTTCTTCTGTGCAGTTTATTGTCTCTAACCAGGCATTAAAAGACTAAGAAAATTTAACCTTGAGTACTTAACTGTCTTCAGTCATAAAAGTGATGCTCAAAAAATCACAGTTTGCCAAGATCATCCTCTGTCAGTATCTTACAGATCAAATTCGATCATTTTATAAACTAAAAGATAGACTTTCATAACAACTAATCCAACAAATAAAATTCAAAAGCTACAAGTTAAGACAATTTATTTCCAATAAGCGCAAGTTACTATACTTAGCAATTGTGCAAATGAATGGTTTTAAGTGAAGTGGGTTCAGGCTGATTGCAGGCTGAACGTGGGCAAGTACTGGAAGTTATAATTTGTCCTAGGAAACTGCTGAAGATTCCTGGACTACTTGGATGAACCACTTTGGCCTGTTTATGGACACTGGCAGCCTGCTTGGAGACCAGCTAAAGAGCACAGAGCTAGCAAATCCTATAGGTGCTCTCTTGGTCTCACCAGTGTGCTCAGCATCTTGCGAAATCAAGGACTATGTGAACTATTCATTTAACACTGTGGGTGGCAGAGGCTCATTCATTCTTCCAAGGCAATACTGTCTCTAAAAGGAGGAACAACGTTTTTGCCGTAAGCTGTCCCAGTTATAAACAGGAACTTGAATTCTTGAATAACCAGATTTGGATCTGAAATTCATGGTACATGTAGGTGACTGGATAAGGCTCATAAAATTTCTGTTTTGCTATTTACTGAAAAGCTAAAGAAGTCAAGAATCGGACACAGATTTTAGGTGACTTAGTTTCATTCTCTCCTTTACATACAGGGAATGATACTGGAATCTGGATAAGGCATCACCCAAAAGAGGAAGATTCAGGGCAGCTCTTTCAAAAGAAATGGAAAGAAAGATGATTCCTTATAAAGAATTTATATCTAGGCAATATTTTCAGACAAGATAATAAACTGTTCTTTTTTGTTACCCTACCTCCCAGATGAAGACAATTCACTTTTCATGACCTATAAGCCTATTAGAAATTCAAAAGCGTATAAACTTAAAATGCTATCAGATTTCTGTTGAAAGCTAGATCTTTTAATGTTTTTTTATTCGTTGGTTTTTTTTCTCTACTCTTATCTCTCCAAATTTTCCAGATCCAGTGACTGATGGTATGGCCTAGGTTGTCTTACGTAAAATCCTTAATTTTTTGCAAACAATTTTACGTTAAAGCCTTACATGTAATATATTTATTTCATTTTTTCACAATTTTAAAAGAATACGCTATATATATTTACATCTAGATATAGGACTATTTTTATCATCACTGTAATTACTGGGCTATGGTCCACATGTAACTGTGCATGCTGTTAAGCTTAGATGTTTGAAACTGGGAGAACAAGAGACTAACTCAGATATATTCAAGTTTTTTTCAGTGTGATAAAAGTCCATGCATTCAGGGAAAACACAACTCAGCGAAGTAACAGTGAATTTAGTTACAGCAGCCAAGAAAGTGAGAGAACATGTTTAATGTCTGATCTCTATGCATGCTATAATTTGGGCACAAAAATGGCTGGATCTGCAGAGAAATAAGCCATGCTTTGGAAAGTTATCCTGTAGTATTACATATAATGAGCTTACCCTGTTTGCTTTTTAATTCAACTATGCCCATGTACTGACTATACTTATGTAGGAAACACTGAAGTAAAAACTCATTGGCAGGCATTTCCTAGTATTATCAGAGAAATTTTTGAATGTTCTATTGCCCTTGCAGAACCAAAGTAATCTGAACTACCCTTATTGGACTAATAACCACAGAATCACACAATCATAAAATAGTTTGGGTTGGAAGGGACCTTAAAGATGGGCAGGGATACCTTCCAGTAGACAGGTTGTTCAGAGCCCATCCAACCTGGCCTTGAACACTTCCCAGGGATGGGGCATTCACAACTTCTTGGGCAAACACAGTGTCCACCTTTCTCATAGTAAAGAATTTTTTCCTCATATCTAATCTAAACCAAATCTCCTTCAGCTTATGACCATACCCCTTTGTCCTGTCACTACATGCCCTTGTAAAAACTCCCTCTCCAGCTTTCTTGTAGCTCTCTTTAGCTACTGGAAGGCTGCTCTAAGTTCTCCCCAGAGCCTTCTCTTCTTCAGACTGAACAACTGAGTTCTCTCAGCCTTTCCTAGTATGAGAGGTGTTCCATCCCTTTAATCATCTTGTGGCCCTCCTCTGGACTGTCTCCCATATAAGGTCCGTGTCCTTCCTGTGCTGGGACCCCAGAGCTGGATGCAGCACTGTGGGTGGGGTCTCATGAGAGTGGAGTAGAGGGGCAGAGTCCCCTCCCTTGCTCCGTTGGCCACGCTGCTTTGGATGCAGCCCAGGATAGGGTCAAGTATTACTTTATTTAATGCCTCAAAGCTTTCCTTCTTGCGCATCTCCTTCTATTTCTTCTTCTTCTAGCCTGGAAATGTCTTATCAGGCTATTAATTCCCAACATATCCAATTTACCTCCCATGTAAACTTTATCCCACAGAACTCTTTATATATCTGGTAAAATAAAGAATGAGTTAAGAGCCAGGACAGAGCTATAAATAAAGTATTGCCAGGATGAAGCTATGAATAAGATTTTCCTTACACTATAACATTGAAAGACAGATTTTACAACAAATTTTGGTATATCAGTGATCTATGAAAGACACAGAGCTTTTTTTGTCTGTTTGAAAACAACATGATAAAGATTTGTTATTAACAGAACTAATCACGGCAGGAAACTTTAACTCTGAAAAGTGTTTGGAAATGTTACAGTCTACTGGGCTTCAATCCATTATCTAAACACTCACAAATGTACCCATGCTCATCCAATAGACCAGAACAACTCTTGAAGAGTTGTTATGGTCCTGCAAGTGAGTGGTGTATATACCATCCTGCATATGAAGTTCAAATTTCCCTCTACACTTTTACATCTAAGGTTAATTTATTTTAAGCAATGGAATTAATTACCTGACCCAACCTGTTGACTTGGTTTCATATGAGGTCAGCAACACTCATATATTTTCAAGGTTCGGTGAAAGTCCCAAAGAAAATTAGCACAGCGAAACCATTTCCTTACTGTTTACTTACTTTGCAGCAATTCTAATAAAATTTGAAACAGTTTGGACACACCCAATGGATGGGAGAGGTCCTGATATTAGGAAAGTGTAGTATCATAAACAAGAGTACATCTCTGCTCCGTTAAGGAATGTTTGTGGAGAAAAGAATTTGGGAAATGAGAAAACAACGAAGGAAAAAAAAAATACACTGACTAGTTTTGAGGGTAAAAACTTCACTGAATTCCCCAAGGGCTTTATGGCCCTGTGAGGAATAGAAGGCTAGATGTTTAATCTCCTTTGAGATGTGGCTGGTTTCCACAACTTAAATGATCATTATCCTTACTGAGCAGCTTCTTATAAACAATTTCGAGCCTTTTGTTCCAGCACAAAACTGCCATTAAATGCTGATGTTGTTCCCCCTCTTTCCTGTGCTAGAAGGACCGAGGGTATTTTTTCTTTCTTGCTAGTTTTCTGCTCTTGCCTAGTAACTTGTGAATCATTAACTGACACTACAGAGCATAGCTGTGAAAATAACTGTGGTTTAGAGCTGCCAATAATGGCCCACTAAAGTTCCTTCCCAGCACATGGCATAAAAACACCTCCAACAAACATTAAAAAGTCCCTTCTGATGTTGCTTAACACTGCCAGCCTGCTTGGGCTTAAAAAGCACAATAAAGAGGTTGCTTTCCAGATTTTCATATGCCAAATGGGAGGTGCTTTTTGGTGAAGCTTTTCCCTGAGGGAAAGGAGAGCAGCTGAGTTACCTCATGCTGCAAAGTCGATGTTTGGATGATCCCACTCCGGGGAAACATACACAAGTGCCACAGTCAAGCTGCTACTAGTGGATGTGTCTGTACTCAGCAACTAAGCAGTAGGAAAGTTCAAGAGAAAAAAAGGAGCATCATAACGATACTCTTTGAAAGCACATGACATCCAGCACAAGCCATTAATGCAGCATCCTGTGTATGCCAAGGAACAACAGTATGAATACAAAAAGTGAGTGTCTGAAGTCTTAGAGGAATTCCCTGAAAATATAGCCACTTGAGGAATCTATTTCTTCAGAAAATACCTTTTGTGCTGCTGGGATATTTGGGGGATTCTATTTTCAATACCTGTGTTCCGGATCTAGTGGAGCAATGCTTTTATCACGACTATAAAATGGTTATGAGCCAATTCCTCATATGAAACAGTCAGTAACAGTGGGGCTTTTTTATGACAAACATGATGTCAGACAAAGGGCATCAGGACTTAGTCTTTGTACTACAATACAAAATAACAATACATAAACACCTTTGTGAAAGCAGCTTGAAACCCCATGTTTTCTATTAAAAAGTCATGTTCAATCTTCACTGTTGATAGAACAGAATAGCTAACACAGAGAACACTGTATATCAGAAAGGTCAATAGTTATTATGAGCTACAAATATATTTTTTTCCATCCTTCAGGCTGTTTAGCGCATATCACAGCATGAGCAGCTGTCTTCTCTAATGCTTTTAAAATTAGAATCCCAAAGAGGAAGAAAAAATTACATTTGCAATGATTGCTCTTTGCTTTTGTAAGTTTACTTTAATACACTATTTTATATACATGAATCTTCCATGCAGCCTAACCAAGGGGCAGTAACTGGTTGCTAGTATCTACTGGATTGTTACATCAATGCATATAGAATCCTGACAAAAAAAAATCACTTTGCACAAATTGTGCAACCTTGTTGAATAACCTGTCTAGAAAGTTACGTAGCTACTGGGCATATGTTTAAGCCAGGCAAGTGCACATGTGCAAACACAGACTGATCATTACCGCTGGCGAACGCTTACTGGCTTAGCAGCAATAAACAGAGGGGGCCACCTGACCTACCATTTTCTGTTCACACGCTGAAAAGGGGAAAAAAAAGGGTGGTGAGACTGTGGCACCATTTGACCTCTCATGCTTTTCAAACATGGTAAATATCTGGGTTCATCTTTGCCAACAGTGAACAACGACTTAACACTGCAAAGAGGTTTCCATTCACTTCTTTGGATTTCAATCATATTGGCTCTATCAAACTGTTCCACTTTCCAAGTGTAAAGTTTATCTGAACGCATATTGCTGTGTCAAATGCAAATAAGTACTCTATAAATATTTTGAAGCATGGAAGGCAAGAAATAATTTTTTTTATAAAACAAAATTTTAGCTGATTTAGAATGGTTCAATGACAAAAACTCATGCAAGTTGGATTTACACACCATATGTTTTCAAGGGGAAATATGTATAATTATCTAGAAGAACGTCTTCATCATATGTTTAATGTTTTGTTTACAGATAAAAGCATCACTGGACAGTCAGTGGCAATAGGTATGGTGCTAAGCACCATGTCCTGGCTTCATAATTCAGAATATAGCCAAGCGACACTTTAAAAATGTAAGAAAACATAATTTTGCATACTCAGAATCTACTTATCTCTGTCAAAACTAGGTTTAACTAACACTGGTATTTTTAAAAAAAAAGAATAATGGAAAAAAATGAAGAAATATAGCCTTTCTCATGCTTTGCCAAACAAGTAGCACTTAAAAATATCCCATAAATATAACTATTAGTTAAACATGAAAATACTTTTGTCCTCAGCACTGTGCATCCAAATGTATTTCAGATTGCTGTTAACATTTCCATCACCACAAGATTCTCTGTGCAATTGTCCCTTCTCATCTGTCACATTGACACTCTACGACCCGGTCCAGGATGAGATGAATCAGACAGGCTGCTAATCCTGCAGCTTCTGAGGGATTTGCTAACACAGCTGGCATAGCAGGTAGCTGCTGCTGCTGGGATGTACTACTCAGCTGGCAGTGCTTTCAGCAGCAGCCCTCACCTCCAACACTCATGTTCCTGGCTGAAGAAAGGGTGAGACCCAACTGCCCAGGTTTCTCTATAGCTTTGTCCCTTATTAGAACTGCTGCCTCGTTCCTGTTACAGTATTTTCTCCTCAGGGCAACACATTAAATTAAAATATGGCAAGAATATTCCTAAGGTACACCAAAAGAGTTCTTATACAGATAAGTTATCACTTATAGATTTCTTTGCTTATGCAGAATTTATAAAAAAGCTGAAAATAATGACAAGTGCTATGCCATTGAAATTCAAAAAGAGTTGAGAACAAGTATCTCCAAAAATGACAGACTTGAGGCTGCTGAAGAAAAAACTCCTAGTGGTACTGTGGGCTGCAGCCATGCATTATTCTTAGAAAACTACTCATTCAAATTATTTAGTAAAAACAAATGTCAAGTGGACAGGACATCTTTTATTATATTTTCTGCCTTTATCTATTTATTTTGCACCGTGGAATTAAGAAGGTTTTTGACAGACATAATCAGAACCTGTCATAAAACACAGGAAACAGCATGTTAAAAAAACAGCTCACACTGCAGATATTTTGGCGTATTTTTCACAAGGCTTGAATAGTAAACACTTAACAGACAGAATTCTGGGGTATTTTTTGGCTTTATTTTAACAATTGGAACAATGACTTTTTTTCCCATAATGCCCTGTCAATTCAAGTGCTAAGCAAAACAAGGCCAGACCCATGATAATAGGAATAAGGCGATCAATAAAAATTGTTCTTACATTTTTTGGTAATCCATTTTTCTTCCTTCAGTGTTTGCAAACTGAGTAAATTGGAGAATGAGCATTTGAGCACAGGCAGAACACGGTATGATTAGTGAAATTTCCAGGTGCAGTATTTTCTGAGTTTTTCTGAGTTAAAATTTTTCTACATTGTATCTTCACAATCCTGGAGCTTGAACTGTTTCTTTTTTCTTCAAGTCTGAAGATCACCCCATGGATTAGTAAATGATTGAGGATTGTCTCTTAAAAGACTCTTTAAAAAACTGTCAGAATCAACTCGAGACAAAGATTTATTATGAACTATTTAAAGGGCTTAATATATGTATCCCCAAAGAGCCCGTGGAGCAAACTAGAAAGGAAGAATGGAAATCTCAAAGAATGGGAAAAATCTCCAATGCCCCACTTTCTTCACACCATGATTACTGTTTACTCAAAGGATAAATTGCCTAACCTGTCACATGCAGTCTTCAGAAGCTATATTATTGCTGATGTACAGTAAAAAACCCAAAACAATGAGCCTCGACAGTAATATGCCTAAGAAAGGCAGCTGTAATTTGCTTTCTAACCTGTCCACTAACACACTAATGTGGATACATCTTGTAGAAAACGCTGATCTCCTGACCCAGACAGCAATCAAACAACTGCCGGAGTGTTTGCTGTCACACAAGCTGTGACCATTACCTTAATTATACGTTACCACATAACAAACCTTCCCTAATGAGCAACTCTTCTCCCACCCGTGTGCCAGCTAACCCTTCCGTCCTTGAAGAGCATCACTGCAGATGATTTCAATTTGAAATCTGAAAAGCATATTCACATGCAGTACTTCCCATAGATAAAGATATGTATTTTAACAAGGTTAGTTGTTTTATTATAGTGCCAAGACAATAAAATGTACAGGCTTATACAAAAAAAAGGGAATTATAAAGAAATGTATAATATATTATTGGTAAACTTTAAGTGAAGCTGGATATAACCTTTGACTATATGTTCATATATAAATATATCCATCTTTGCACATTTCTTTGTGTTTGGGGAAGTACCTAAGATACTTCCACAATGATGTATTTCCCTTTGTACCTAAGCCCAGGAATGGTACCTGAGTCACGGTTCACACAAACACTTGTTTTCCCTCTCTGGTACCAACTTCCAGCAGGTTACATTTTCAGTTCGTTTCTAGTTTTTATATCCTTTTTTCCCCCCAGCATTTTATTTCCTTCTATTGTCAGGTGTTAGGACATTCCCATTCAATTTACAGGACACCATATCCTTATGAGCAAATAACAGACAGCTTCTCTCTCCACAGAAATTATCTGTGTTCTACCTCAGACGCAGTACTGGAAACAAGGGGAAAGAGCAAGGCATAGGAATCTAATTTTGGTCTATCTGGGTTATTAATCTCTCTTCTTATGGGATAGTTTCAACATTTTAGCCCTTCATGCTAAATGCATAGCTAACCTAAATAATTCAGTGGGAAGCATCTGCAGACTTCCATCTGCTGTGTGTTTTACTTCAGTGGTGAGTGTCAGTGTCAAAACACTTACAAATGCTGCTATTACATCAAAAGAAGATCAGGAGGAACATGAGAAGGACCTAAATACCAATCAGAGCAGACAATTGAACAGCACAGCAACAGATGAAATTTCATGCAAACAAGGGCAAGATGTAGCACACTTTTGAAGAAACAGAAACTCCTCTATATTCAGGAGCTTTAAATAACTTTAACTAGGCAATAAAAGGAAATGGAAATTTCTCAGTGAAAACACCTGCTCTGTATGGAGACTGCTACAGCTAAAGACTTAAATGAGATGTTAGAACACAGTAAAAAATAATTTAAAATTAATAAATTTATAAAGAAAATATTACTATGCCATTATGTAACTTTATGGACCAGACTTTAAATTCGGTATTGTGTTTAGTTCTAGTCATTCGTTATTAAAAAGAGACTAACGGAAACAGAAAAACTTAAGTATAAGGACATCTGAAGAGAGATTAATGAGATTATAAATATTTAGCTTTGAGAGCAGATAAATGTGACAAAAGATACATAAAATAATGAATGATACACAAAAGATAGAATAAGAACAGGACATTTTCAATAAATTGAAGGGAAAACACATTTTGAACTGATAAACAAAATATTATTGAAATAAATAATTTTCACCACACAACATGTGATCTATACAATTATTTATCTATCTATCAATCTATCTATCAGCTTCAAAAGAAGGACTAAATATCTCTGAAGCTAACTAGAATAACCATGCTACATTATGCATAATAAAATTTACATGAGATATCAAGTGTTCTAATTCAATTTATATGGCACAGTTACCATACTGAAGATTTTACTTGTGATTTGGAAGTATTTAGTAACAGCTCCTATAAATGATAAGATAGTGGGCTAGATAAATATTCAATATTCACTTATATAAGTTCCTGTGTTCCTATGAAATTCCTCTTCAGTATAAAGATCTGTAGCAGGAGATGCTTCTCTTGTTTACTCATCCCCTACACCCCATGGTTTATAATTCTCCAGTTGTTTCTAAGTATTCAGTAGCATAGAAAAAAGACTGAATCCCTCCAGAAAGGATATGTAACTACATGGTCTTCTCTTTCCTTCATTTGCTGGCTTTGAATTGGAATATTCTTATGACCTTTCTCTAGAAGTTATAAACAGCAACATAAAGCTGATTTGTATTAAGGTTGGAGTAAATTCTGAAGCTAAGGAGACCTGTGGTGATCCTCTTGCCAGTGCTTCTCTTCTTTGAGTATTGAAAAATTTAAATACTTTCAGCTGAAGTCATTACAGGTCCTTGAATGGACTTAATGTTCAGTGAACATCTTTGTAAAGCTTCTACAGGTACATTAACCAGAAAATGAAGGTCAAAGAAGGTGTAGTCCCCGGATAAAGAATGCTGCAAACCTGGTAATAACAGATGAGGAGAAAGCTGAGGCACTCAACACCTTTTTTGTCCATCTTCAAGGGCAACCTCACCTCCCACACCTCTTGAGTGGATGGACAGCAGGATGGAGACTGGTGGAGCAAAGTCCCTCTCATTGTAAGTAAAGCTCAGGTTCATGAACCTGAACATAGGTAAGTACATCGAGCACAATGAGATGCATTTCACAGTCCTGAGAGAATTGACTGATATAGTTACCAAGCCACTCTCCATGAGATTTGAAAAGTCATGGCAGTCAGGTGAAGTCCCAGGTGACTGGAAAAAGGGAAACATTGTACCCATCTATAAAGGCTAGAGAGGAGGACTCTGGGAACTACCACCCAGTCAGCCTCACCTCTGTGCCTGGGAAGGTCGTGGAACAGATCCTCCTAGAAGCTGTGCTAAGGCACAGGAGGACAGGGAGGTGGTTTGAGACAGCCACCATAGCTTCACCCAGGACAAGTCCTGCCTGATCAATCTTGTTGCCTTCTGTGATGGAGTGACTCTGTCAGTGGACAGGGGAAGGGCTACAGATGTCATTTATCTGGACTTCTGGAAAGCCTGTGACAGGCTCCCTCCTAACATCATTGTCTCTAAATTGGAGAGAGAAGGATTCAATGAATAGACCTTTAGGTGGATATGGAATTGGCTGTC
The DNA here is from genome assembly GCA_013397755.1 of Cnemophilus loriae. Taxonomy (NCBI): domain Eukaryota; kingdom Metazoa; phylum Chordata; class Aves; order Passeriformes; family Corvidae; genus Cnemophilus; species Cnemophilus loriae. The sequence continues at coordinate 340,932 of VZTF01003171.1, forward strand.
AGGGGCTCAGAATCCGATGGACATCAGTGACAAATGGTGTCCCTCATGGGTCTGTACTGGGACCAGTGTTATTTAATATCTTCATTAATGACATGGATGAAGGGAGGACCCTCTCAGCAACTTTGCAGTTGACGCCAAGGTGAGTGGTGTGGTTGACACACCTGAAGGATGGGACGCCATCCAGAGGGACCTGGACAAGCTTGAGGAGTGGGCTCATGGGAATCTCACGAGTTTTAACAAGAGCAAGTGCAAGGTGCTGCACCTGGGTTGGGGTGACCCTGGATATCAACACAGGCTGGTTAACAGGACAGCAGGGAGAGGGATAGGATTCTGCTCCTCTGCTCTGCTTTGGTGAGACCCCAGTGCTGCATCCAGCTCTGGGGTACCCAGCACAGGAAGGACATGGACCCACTGGAGCGAGTTCAGAGGAGGGGCCACAAAGATGATTAGCAGGATGGAGCATCTATCCTATGAGGAAAGGCTAAGAGAATTAGGGTTGTTCAGCCTGGAAAAGAGAAGGCTTTGGGGTAATGTAATTGTGGCCTCTCAGTACCTGAAGGGAGCCCACAAGAAAGCTGGAGAGAGAATTTGTACAAGGGCATGTAGTGATAGGACAAGGGGGAGTGGCTTCAAACTGAAAGTATGTTTAGATTAGATATGAGGAAGAAATCCTTTACTATGAGAATGGTGAGGAACAGGTTGCCCAGAGAAGCTGTGGACACCCCATCCGTGAAAGTGTTTCAGGCCAAGTTGGATGGGGCTGTGAGCAACTTGGTCTAGTCAAAGGAGTCCCTGTCCATGGCAGTGGGATTGGAACTAGATTTTTAAGGTCGCTTCCAACCCAACCCATTCTATGGTTCTATGATGATTTCTTTAGAACCGAGACGTTCCATCCTCCAGCTGGCCTAAGACGTCTGCCTTTGCTGCATATACATTTATATATTCAACATGTTCTCTACATTTTCCCCACTCTGCTACCTACATGGGAAAAAGCAGTGTGCAAACCTTGCCCATTGCCATTATGGGATTTTTTAAATGAAGAATCTATGCTTAAATAGATTTGTTTAATCACTACAGATGATCTTTAAAGATAAAATATTGTCATTACACAGCTTGTATAAGAATTAAGACTTTGTAGAGAATAATAATTATAAGACTGTTTTCCAAGAAATTATAATAGAGATGTAGCATATTACATATTGCAAAGAGTTGTGCTGTCAGATGATACTCTGTATATTAAAAATATTATTGTAAGAATTTTAATTTAATCCTGGTACATTTTTAATGAACAATTATGAGGTAATTAGGGAAGACCATGAATATTATGTGCAAATATAGTCTACAATACATGTATGTCTTGCAACAAAAAATACAAATCATATTGATTAACATGAATTAACATGTTTTAATGAAATATTACATAAATTCTTATCTACTGTAAAATATGACTTGTAATGTGAAATTCCTTTTCAAAGCCAAAAGGTAATATAAGACCATCCATGCTCTCTTTGTACTCTCTTACTGCCTTAGTCACAACGTAGATCATTAAATGGTTTACTGTTCTATGGAAAAAGAGTTTTCTAGGTCAAAAAATTTAATTTCAGAATGACTTTGATTAATTGACATTTATATCAAAATACAAAAGGAAACCCTTATCTCCAAAAAGATTTTGTAAAAAAAGATTTGTTTTTTTCCTACTAAGGCACTCCAGATACTCCTAGAAAATCCCAGCACAGTGCAAATAGTGATTTCATATACAAAATGTTAGTAGCTGCTTAATATAATCAGGTGTTAGAATAATGATAATGATTACCTCATCATATTGGTAATTTTTGCATTCTGTTAGCAAATTTTGCTTTTGCTAACATGATGCAAAAGTTGTTAATATAATGAGTCTCATTGTATTAGCAACTTTCTATCACATTAACAAAGATTAAATTTGCTAATGTAATATGACAGTCACTAACGTTAGATTAGTGCAAACAGAGACCGAAATCTCTGTAGGCCTCCTAAAGGTAATGCTGAACATGTAAGCAACGCTCATTTGTTTTTCCTTTGCTAGCTATACCTTGAGTGCCCTAAGTGTCACATCCATCTGCACTCCCTGAACGTTCTCCAGGAAGGTCCACTTTGTCGAACACTGGCAGCCACGAGACAATGATTAACTTCTGATGCAAAATCATGAACCATAAAGTGACTTGTTAGAAGATAAGTGACTCATGCAAATGGATCAGATGATATTTATACAACATCGAGACGTGTTCATGAAAACTGACATTAGCAATATTGCTGGTTAATTTATATAGGACCTCCCATGATGAACGTACTGATGTCTACGGAAATATTGAAGACTTACAGCAAACATCCTTGGACTACGTTGCTCATGGGGGTCTCCCAAAAGAGACATGCATGTTAGGAATTCATGGCATAAATGCCACAACATTAATAAGTGACAAAGAGCCTGAATACAATGATATTTTTACTGGTGTTGCACAATGTCAAGATGGCTGCACAACCTCTACACACCTGCACAAGTGACTTGGGAAGTAAGACATGGTTAGCCATGTATATATAAAGGAAAATTAAGAGGTTGTAGCTGTGTCAGTGATCTCTCACTCCTACTGTAACACTGGCACCATTCACGTTCCTGGGGTAATGCTTTCACCTCCCTGTCCCAGACTTCAAAGGAGGCTCCCAGATGTGAGGAGCCACAGAGAAGCTGCAGCCCTTTGTGAATACAAAAGGTCCCTCTTCTCAGAGGAAGCCTAACCTTGCCTAAATGGTCTGACTTGAATGAGCATCTGAGGAACATGCTAAGTTAAAGAAGAATTGTGACAGACTGTTACTACAAGAGAGCTTTAGAAGAGGACCTTGCTCTCACCTTATATTTCGAGACTTTTAGGACAAGCCACATACCAAATCCAGACACTATTAGTCTTCTTATGCCCTGTCTCAGAACAACCTAAAAAATATAAGTGCTCCTTCCTGAAGTCTACATGTATCCAGTGTTGGGATTTACCAGACTGCAACATGTGGGTGCCAGAATGTAATTCTTGTTTGACAAAAGTGAAAATTAAATGCAACAGTTAGTCAACACAAGATCTATTTACAGCAGCAAGCAGTTAAACACCACTAAAATATTCTGAGGAGAAAAATCAACTGTTTTTCTACAGTCTAAGGTGAAAAACCATGGTATCAGAAATGCAGTAGACATAAGCTTTCGGTGAATAACCTCAGCCCAGCCTCATGCAAAGAATGGCAGCCACTTGGTATATAGTCTCTCTCTTCCTTTCAGAAAAAGACACTAGTAAATTCAGCCCAGATGATGTAGTAACAAAACCTAAAAGCAAGCAGGATTCCTGCAGAACAGAGCTGCTGAGCAAACTGCAAACCCAGTATGTAAACTTGAAAACTGTGCAGACAAATAAAATGTATGGTCCAAATTTTCATTTGCTTTGTGCTTGATCTGATTTTATAGCTATTGAATCAATTTTATGGTCAAGCAGTAAAAAGTCAGAATTAGCACACGTGAATTGTGTGAGCTGTGAAGTCCTAGATCCAATGGCACAACTGCAGGTACCATAACCAGCTATCTAACTAAAGGAAGGGGCTGAAGGGGCAGCTAGATTTTTAAGAAGGTTCATCAATTGAATATGAAGGGCCTTTTGACACCAGAAGAAGTTAAAACTGGATTTACAGCTTTATGTTAATATGTGCATTTCTTTTATTGTAAACAGCAGGCTGAACTCAAGAAAAAACTAGTTTTGTGATAAATGATATTTCAGTTCATAGTACTAAAATATGAAAAGGAACAATGAGTTCCACAATGAGTTTTCCACTTCTTTTCCTGGAGTTCTTGGAATCTGATTTCTGCAAACAATTGTTTAATTAGACGACCATTTCTTTCAGTGAAGTGTAGAAGTGAAGCCCTAACCACTTATTGTTATGAACAGTATGTGGTTTTTTCTTTGTTAGAGCAGTATTTCTGGAGCTGATTCATGACTGAATTCTAATATGGCAAACTATTCTGCTGATCTAAATTTCAGTGGCACGGGTTTGTTTTTTTTTCATGCAGAAATCCTATTCTATCTTGCCCAGTTTTATTTGACTCTGACAGTTCACAGCTGAGCAGTTCAGAGGAATACACAGCTTCCTTAATTCACCTCACTTGACAAAAGCAGGACCTGATTCTGCAAGTCAGCTTTAAAATTGCATTTGGAAGCTGTCATGGAAATCATGTGAGAGACAAACTGTTTCTCACCATTTCAGAAAACTAGGTCACTTATTTAGGAAATTAAAAAGAACTTAGGAGTTATGACTTGAGGCACACATTATATTTCTTTGCCCGTATAGTCCCCTTACCTAGTGTAAAGAAATAGATTCCTAATAATGTAATTATAACAAGCTAATCTGTCTTAAAAAGTTCCTTTAGAGACATATTTCATATGAGAGACAACTCTTTATGTTTACGCTGAATTGTATGAATGATGATGGGCCTTTTTTCACAAAGCTTCCATAATGTCAAAGATCTTTGGACTGAGCACAAGAAAATTTAGGTCATACAGGAATAACACTATGAAACAACAAAAGTCTAAATCAGGGCAGAAACCCTAATGGCAACTGGGACAGGTGTTTGAGGAATAGATTGAATTCTCCTAAGGCACAGCGGCAGAGGGGGGCAAGTGACACGAGAAGTGAGACAAACAAAGAAATTTGTTGACATTTTTTTCCCCTGTGTTTTTTATATCCCATAATGGCAGCATGCATTGCACACAGTTTTACTGTGCCATTTTCAGCCTAAGCTTAGCCTGTTTGTATAATTTCCCAGTCCCACTGACAACCCTCAAGCATATCCATGGATTAGTAGAGGATTGTGTTAGAGGAGATGGCCAGGTCTTTCTGGTCCAGTGCCACATACATCCCTTGACATTGAGCCATAGGAGAATTCCTGACAGGGGCAGCAGTTCCAGGATTGATGTCATCTGCAGGCCAGCCACTAGAAGTCAGCAGTCACATACACTCTTACAAACAGAAAAAAAAAAAAAAAGAAAAAAAAAAAAAAAAAAAAAAAAAAGAAAAAAATGTATAGGATAAGCATCTTGCTAACTGCAATCTACATACAGAATCCTGGATTCTGCTAGAGCACCTCAGAGTGCCAAGAGCTGCCCAAACACACACCCCTCTAAACACGTGTAAGGTGAGTATTCCCCAGACTTTGTACATAGCAACTTCACTGCAGCATATAAAGACGTGGGCACTGCTTTTGTACAGACAACTGAGCTGCCATTTAAGCATCTCTCCTGGGTTCCCTGTGTCTGGAAGGGGAGTACAGTGGGGAGGAAGGACTGAATGGTACACGGGCCTGTGTAATTGAATAGCATCGAGAAAATGCAGAAACTACCAGGAAAGCTGCTGGGTTGGATGCGTCCAAACAAAAGCCATGGTATTATCATCCTGTCCTCACACAACACATTATTATTTTTAGTGTCATGTGCTGTATTACATTATTTGATAAAAGTAAATGCAAGAATTTGCCAGATGACTTGATTTCTGTCCTTGTCAGATTATTTTGTTTAGTTTCTGATGAAAATGTAAGACAAGCTTTGCAAAATGGTTTTTGTGGAATCTCTTTTCAGCTCTCTATTCAGCTTACTCTTTCCCTTACTATTGCCATGTCTAATCTATTTACCTATGGCTCAATCATTGATTTATGTGCACTGGAATGATAGATACATATCCTGTAAGTGATATCAGCTTATTTTTGTTACATTACATACAGAGAACGGATACTCTGAATTGCATCCGTGAATAAAAGCATTGAAAATTTTTATTAATTATACCCCAAGGAAGATGAATTCCACTGTTGAACTTTCTGAAAAAGGAAAAATATAATAATTCTTCTTTTCGCTGAACAATTTTTTCCTTCATTATATGGGACAGCTGAAGAACACAGTATTGCTTTTACCATGCAGTTCTGAAAGTGCCAGTTGGGTGAAAACATATTTTTGGGTACTTAAAATAAAAATGTGAAAAAGTTACAATAGCTTGCGTGGAAGCTCCACGTATGTCCGCTTAACAAAAATAGCCTTTGAACTGCAAAGAAATTTAGTGATGATTACTGTTCACTGAAAAAATAATACAAAATGTTATTCATCTATTTCTTTTCCTGACCATGTGTTTATCTATCATTTTGCAGTTTTCAGCAGAGCAGATGTGCTATGACAGAAACAGCAGCTACAGTATTTGCTCCACATATAGAAACAACAAGCAAATGTGACTCATATCCTGGATTACATTAAACAAAATGGAAGAGTGACAAAAAAAATCTGTTAGTCTAACAACAGATTTTAATTGCAAACTAAATTGAAATTCATTTGTTTAAAAAAGTGTTTTCAAATGTTAACTCGCAGATTTATAGTGTAGTATTTGCCAAAAATGTTAATGTTGTGAGGTGAAATCCTGTTTCTAATGAGGTCACTAGAGCTTTGTCACAGCATCTGGGGGCAAAAGTCCATCTTGGTCCTTTATTTGGTTCCCCCAGATAATTTTATGTACACCACAAAAGCTCTAAGCTTTCACTTGTCTTAAAAAAAATAAATCTTTAAGGCTGCAAATGATTAAATGCAATTAAGGATTTGTCCATAAAAATGTAATCAATAATTATCATTCAATGATTGGCTGCAGAGACCTGGACTTGAAATATGAGCTATTTGTCAGAGGGCAAACGCAAATGTCTTTAACACAAGCGGGTTCTCTGCTCTTGACCTATTAAAACTTTGTTTGCTGTTTTACTTGCTGGTGAACAAGTCATGCAGAAAGGTGTTGAGGAAATGAGCCAGCGTGTTCCCCAGGTGATATAAATGCTTTATCAAACTGATCCCTGCCTTGTTATGTAAACTATACCAGGTACCGTTCGTTTTAAACAGAGAGATAAACAGATCTAATATGCTTCAGGGCGTCATGCTTTATGCATGAACTGCTTTTTATTTTTATATTAAAGATTTTCCTGACACAACCCTTTGCAATGAAGGAAAGCTCCAATATAATGTCTTAACTACAACCACTGCAGCACCTGCAAGTTCAAAGTACTGAGACTGATATTCCCTGATCAGATAGTCCCATGTTAACCTATTTAATTAATTCTTAATAAACAATTAATTTTTTAGTGAAATACCTCTTGCAATGAGAAAGTCTCTCTCCAAAGATAAATGAAGTAATCCTCTGAGAAGGAATTTATAAGTAACTTGGTCTATCTGTCTATTTACAGTATTTAGCTACCTACCCTTTGCTTTCACTTGTCTGATTTATCATTTGTTTTCTTATTTACTTTACAATTTTCAATCTGAAGTGATAGCAGATAGAACATTTTTAACCTTTTCAGGACCTTTTCAGTTTCTTTTTATATCAATGGGATTAAATCCTACTTTCAGTTTTCGTGGGAGCAAATGCAGAGTATCATCAAAGATTTCAGTTACTTAAGATTTAGGTCCATAAACAAGACCAGGATTTAGTCAACTGTCTTGAATTAGAGATATGCAAGATCAAAGTGAACACATTTATTCTCTTATTTAAAAGAATTGGCCTACAGAATGTTACAAGGATCCACTTTGAGAATTGTGCACACTTTCACCATAAAAATGATTAAAAAATTCCTTGGTGTTGGTTTAATACTCAATGTCATACTCTGAAATTTTAAAGATAATTATAGAACCCTATTTTCTTCTTCTCCTCTAAAAAGAAAGATGCAAAACTCTTGCGTGGATTGTCATATACACAGAAATATTTTTTTTTCCTACCTAAAATAAGATTTGAAGTACACTTCCCAGTCTGAGGACAGCCTTAACTATGGAGTCACTAGATAAGCTTATTATTTATCTGCTTATACAAACAGAATTGTGTGAATGCATGTATGCGCATACTAGTCCAGATATACATACGTGTATTCAAATGGCTTTTGCATATCCTCCTTATAAGTTCATATTCACTAATTAATTAAAAATAGTTGGTCAAAATGGTTTATAGAGCACTATTTGTATTATATTCAACACAACAGTTGTAATAACTCTGAGGCTGATAAGACTAGTAGGTTTAGTCTGCCTCAGTTTACATTTTCAAGCCTGAAAAGAAATTGCTACCTGATAAAAGCCTTTGTTTTAGAAAGCACATATGCACAAAGATAGCACAAAAAACATGATTTTAATGCTGAAGGTGTTTGAATAACAAGTTTAAACTGGATAATACAACAGTCTTCACTAAAAGTCTGGTTTGTTTTTATTCATAATGTAATATTTACTTTGCTGGATACATGATGCCTTCCTTCCCTTTATTCCATCTGCAACTCAAAATAGAAAGACTAATGAAATTTAACTATCCATAAGTCTTTGTTGTGAAAGGACTGAATTATAACTTTTTAATTTAGTCAAGTAAAGAATTATTACAGTAGGACTCTAGGGCAGGAATGTGTTAATAAAATCATACTCTCTGCCTTTTCATTTAAAATAATCCCCTTGAGCTGATTAAATGAAATATCACTTGTTTAATAACTGACAGAACATTATTTTTAAGCAGAAATGTTTTGCATATCTTCCTACCCTGATTTTAATTCTAGGCACAAAGTAGTGAAGGCACTGACATCACACAAAGGGAGTAGAGTTTAGCACTTGGATATAGTTTGTCCTGTCATAGTGGCATCTATAATTTAGTGTGAAGCAGTGAGGTAGACAGAGCATTATCATTAGAAATCATCCTGAACAGGGATATAAAACACAGTCGCAATAACACTTGTCAGAAAGGTGACTGCAGTCAAAACTAATATCCAAGAGTTTCAAGATAAATGCTGACACTGCAGCCATCTTACAAAGACTATTATTGCTCAAAAAAACCCACCCCAAAATGAAAAAAAACAAAACCAAAACCCAACTGTGAACCCAGAAAGAACAAGTTAATGTGAAGTTTGTATCAGGGATAGCAGAAACTTTGTAAGATTTATGGTAAGTTAGTCTTTCTGGCTTAATGATTTTAAGCAATTTCTCCCTCCACCCTCTCCCCATTATCTGGAGTACATGAGTGCAATACTCAGAACAGGTGAATAACTGTGCTGGTTCCAGGTTTAATCCCTCTCTCTGCTGCCCACTTCCTCAGCCTTTTTATTGCTCAAAAACCACTTGATATTCTTAGTCTTATACTCATCTCTGTCTTGGAATGCAGATGTGATTTTATAGTGTTTTACCACTCATTTCATAACTGCAAAGCCACAAGGAAACTCCCAAATCGTAACTGAAGCCTTGAAACTTGGAGGTAAGTACAGTAATTTCATTGTGTTTGTTTCTGTGGCACTCATAATACACATCTCTGTATACATACACACACGCACAAGAACGCTGCCTCTTTAGTGCACTGATTCATAGCACAACTCCTTTGCAGATAAACTGCAGGACAAGATACAGCTGTGGTGCACAAGGTATTTCTCCTGCTTCAGGCAACCTGTCCTGATCAGAGGCACAGAATGGACACAGCGCCTTCAGTGCCTCTGGAGCTCAGTATTCCACGTTGGATGACTTCCAACAGTGGTTAACAATGCTGAAAATGGGAGAAAAATCTGCTGTAATCTCTAGGTTCTGTTCTAGGCCCCAGCCATTTTCAGTGCATCAAGTATTCTGAGCCTGATGTTGTTTACATAAGAACAGCCATTTTCCAAGGTCTACCACTTTTTGTCTGAAGAAAGCAAGCAGGAGGTTCTTCAGAGAAGACCTAAGTGTAATGTGTGAAGTGATCAGCGAGCAGAAGCTCTTGAGCTCTACTGTGCAGTATTATGTAATTTTATAGAAACTCAACCATAATAGAACAAGACTAATTTTGTATTGGTCTAATGAATATTTAATTAAAAGTAAAGGAGAGTATGAGTCCTTGTTACTACAGGACTTAAGAGGACTGCTTGTTCAACGATTTTTGTCTGGTTATAGATAACAACAAATGTCTCTGGAAAAAAGAGCCAGAAGACCTGTTGTGCACCACAGATAATGTGCATGTAGAAGACCTTTCTTCCTAAATTACCAATTGGCATCTAAATTGACTTGAAGCACAATACACTCTTCTATATAAATATTGTAACTGAAATTAAAAGGGAATGCTGTCACCATATATAAATGCCCACGTATTTTAAAAGTCTAGTCTGCTCCTGACTGCAGGGTTAGTTAGTGGCAATGAGTTCCACACATCCACAGCACTTGACAAACACACTTCCTTTTAGCTGTTGTCCTGATCTTCCATATGAGTTTTACTAAATGGATTTGTCCCCTTGTAAAAATATACCTAGGGTATTATAAGGAAAATGATTCCAGTCTTTTCCATCTTTCCTCAGAAAGAAATATTCCTACACCTCCAATCAGGTCTGCAATTCATGTCTAAAGCCATTTCATACTTGTTATATTATGTCATGTGTATGTTAATTGAAATAGAACATATAAACCCACATAATTTTTAAAATTAATTTTAGTACAGTTTTCCACCACATTTTAGTAGATCAGGAAAATATCTCTCTCCTAGGTAATCATTGTTATCCTGCAGGTTTCTGCCTGCCATTTTACTGGAAAATTGTATATTTTTTAGCAATCTGGGCATTTCACCTTTCCTTCGCATTTTTTCTTTTGTTATATACTATCTATACCTCACAAATGTTTGTTTGGATGCGTCCTGTTTTGAAGTCTCAGGTTTTGTGTGCAGTTGTTTTGTCTCAGTGAACAACTGTAAAACCTCAGTGCCAGTTTAGACTAATAGAAAGAACATAAGCTACCTTTAACATAAACTGTCTTTATTACACGCAAAGTCAGTAAACTGAGCAGTTCATTTCTAATTACCAATCCATAGCCTGCCTTTTTTTTCCCCCCATTCATAACCCAATTTACTCTTCGGTCTTGCTCTTAGTTCTCCAAATTACCACCCTGCAGTTAACTGTAAGGTCTTGAAATATTCCTGATGTCTTTACTGTGATGGATTTATGGTTTTTCTGCAAGATTGAATTTTCACAATAACCTCAGGAATTTCACCATTTAGAGTCATTACTACTCTTAGTAAGTTCACATCTGATGCCATTCAGTTGTCATTACTTAAATGATTCTCATGATGAATTTATGGATTAGTTTCCCAATACTGGCTAATGAATCTATGGATTACAGTTTCCCTATATGGACTACACTCAGCTCTTTCTTTTATTCAGGATATCCCAGCTTACTTGGAGTAGTGGTGATTTGTGATGTGAATAATTCTACCTACACCCTGATATTGAACAAAATTATATGAGAGGCTCAAATGTAACTATTTTTGAACGAACATCTTTTATAGTATGAAAGATCAAGGTAGAAAACAGACCCACCATTTCTGTGTGTCAAAAACCACGAGTGTTTCAAGTATCAAGAAGTGTTCATTGAAACCTTGCCAAAGTATGAAATTTTTAGGTAGTCAAATGCATCCACCATTATCTTTCAGCTAGATTCTGTGACTTTTTTTATTTCCCTCAATATTGATTACTGATTGTCCTTTTCCTGGCCAACGTGTCTGAATATGCATCACATACACCCCTGCCTGCTTAAGGACTGGTATTTCTATGCATATACATATGCAGAGGAGAAATAATTTGGAAGACTTCATTCTGATATCAAATTATCCCATAAAGATGTCACAATCAGTAAGAGCTAACATTATCCATGGTCTCCAACTGGTGGTATTTTCTTTCAATAATGCCTGCTTCCATAAAATTTAAAACAAACATAACAAATGTTTGAAATTATGTGGCTCAGAGCACAAACAATAAAGTGTGCAAAATCTTTCTTTGGATGTGCGATCACCATTAGTCAGTAATCACAAAGACTTAACAAACAGAAGGTGTCAGAACCCGACTGCTTTATTTGCAGCACACATACTGTGCAGTGCAAGAACACTTACAAGCAGATATTGGTAGGAGACAATTACAGAAGTTTAAAACAATATGTTTTCCTTATGTGTAGGTACGAACCTGCCTGTAGACTGTAGAGGCAAGCACAACTTCTGAGTTTGTTTCTGAGAAAAGAAAACTCACGGCTCAAAAGTAGGCTAAGTTATAGATATTAAATGGGAGCTATGAAGCAAACATGTACTGAATTTCTTTCCTAGCAAAAAAGAGTCTAGATTTACAGTAAATTTACTTTCCTTCATGGCTTGAAAACTGCATTACATAAAAAAATTAAGTTAGATGGAGAGGAATAAATTTAATCAAAACACTGTTAGATAAAATAACTTGGATTTACGAGTCTGCAGCAGCTACTGCCAAAACAAAGCTGTTGTGATTTACCAAAGCTAACAACATTCATTGTTTAAAAATCTAAACGTAAAAAAATAACAAAACTTTACTAAATTATCTATAGTATTTAATGGGCCAAACTACTTTGTTGCAACAAATTTATCGAATGGATTGCTTCTTACTGTCTAGAAAAACCTGAAAAGAAGAAAAAATACCATGGGTTTGTAAGAGGTCATGAAGTTAAAGACAATGCTCACCTCCACTGCAACCGGATAAAATTATGCATAACGCTGGAACAACCTCACTATACAAGTGAGAAATTTGCATTGTTTGTAATGGGAGCATGACTAGGCTGCTCAACTTCTATAGGATTTGGATTTTGGACTGAGAACTGCTGTTGCAAAATATCTGGGAAGACCACAGATTGGAAGAGATTTCATTTGGGCATTAGCATTGATAATTGTAAAAATAAGAATATATGGAATCAAAGATGCTACAGTTTCTCTCAAAGTATCCTAAAATTATCATTGTTCAAAAAAAAATCACATTCCAGACCAATTTGATCTGTTTCTTGCAGTGTATAGAAGAAATAACAAAGTACCTTAGGTGATTTTACAAGTATTAAAAGAGAGAGCTGTGCTAATCAATTCCTTTTATTTGTTCTTTCTTTTGCCTTTATCTTGAAAATAGAAAATAAATCATAGTAACTATATTTCTCAGAAGTCAGTATCGTTTACTTTCAATAGACTCAGTAACACTGTTTAAACCTTGAAAGCTAATAAACATGGATTTGTAGAATTAAAAATATCGAACAATTGGAGACATAGCTACTCACAAAATTAAAGTTTTATAGCCCAAAGTTGAAGATTGTGTTCCACAGTTTAAATATTTCATATCTGATGTTTTCAGACTCTACTACAGTGTGAAGTCTGATTTCGACTTTTCAATCCAATCTAACTTTTTGAGCCTGGTCTCAAAATCCAGATGCTGCTAGCTTAGATTCACCTTTGTGCTAAAAGGCTACCCAGTGTCTACCTACAGTGTTTGATGTGATTAACAAGAGCTTTCTGTATGACATGCATTAAAGGAAGCTTGAAATTGAAAATATGCTCTGATATTACAGCATAAACTCAGCAGAGGTTACTGCCTAAAAGTAAATCCAGCATAGTTTTTGGATCGCTACTGCCATACAAGTCAACTAATATTTGAGTCATTTTCTCTTCCACATCCTGTGGGGTGCCAAAAATTGTTTCTGACTATGCTTTGTATTTATACTCAAGGTAGGAGTCAGTCTTTATGTCTGCAAGCCAAGGTATCAGGGATTTATTTTTTGTTTTGTTTTGGTTCAATTAAGGCCAATGTACTTTGCTGGGGCTATCAAAAGTAGCAATTATGAAGACATCTATGACCAGCAGCAGTTCCTATTAAAATGCATCAACCGATTAAGCTGTAGCAGTAATTGGAGAGAAATAAGTTCACAAGTGAAAGTTGTCATTTGAGTTAACACATTGTTTTGGTGTAACGGGTGGATTTAAGTGCCCTAACTTCATAATTAGACCTGCTGGTTTCAAAAGGTCTTTGGCAAAACCCACAACTGACTCCATACCTTTAAAACCTATGGCTATGCTTATTTATACCAATTAATTATCAAGGCTATTGTGTACTGTTTTCATTGAATGTCAAAGGGACTACTGGTTGAGTAAGCGGCTGGATAAATGCAGGTTAATAAAACCTTAGAAGACAAAAATGCACAGTATATGTCAAAGAAGGCAAGGATATTACTGCTTGTCTACATACATTGCATCTAGAATCACAGACTATTAAAACATAAGCATATTAGAATACAAGGATATCAGTCCCATCAGTGAAGATAAAATGAAATCAAGCAACTTGCACAGCAAATACTTTCATAAGTAGTTGAGAAATGGTGACTCAAAATCCATGACTATTAACTGTAAGACTGCAATACTGTAGGGAACTCTCCTGCTCTGGCAGGGGGATAGATAAGTTGACCTAATGGCTCTTTTCCATTTCTAATTTCTCTGATTCTATTAAGTCTTGGTATTTTCAGAAGAATTCAACTGCTTTCCAGGGCCGCTGAGACATGAGAGTGTAGGCAATTCCTTCCTGTAAATAACACTACTTTTCAAACAGTAAAAATGGAGACTAGGAGGGGACATTAAGCCCAGTTTAATAAATTCTAAGCTCGGGCACAGCAGAAACTCTTTTTCCCCCTATACTTTTCCTACTGGAGTTTAATTAAGATTGACAAAGCACTAACTTTAAATCAGAAAGGAGATCCTTAGATCCATTTTGTTGTCAAATATGCTTTCCCTGCAAATGGCAGGAGTAACACATATCATTTCACTGATAATGTTTTAATATCCTGCATTGAATAAAACTTTTTTTTTAATCAAGTTGCAATGGTAGCACTAAACTACACAAGGGGCTTGGGGGTTGCAGATGGCTGCATTACTCTAAATGTTCAAGCTTGACTGACCCATTTCATCAGCACTGTCAGAGCCTTGCACTGATACATGTTGACAACATTTAATCTTAAAAAATTGAAAGAAATGAATTAATATGCAAATTTCATCAGCTTTGTAATAAAAATGTCCTTGAAAAAAAACAGAGAACATGACCCCCAAGGAATAGTGTGAATTATCCCAGCTCAATTCTTTAAGTTAGTCAGAGGTATGTGGGTCCGCAAGGAAATCAGTGCAGATTTGACTTGGAAATAATTATGATGAAGAACAAAACACAAGCAGGTTGAATAAATGTAACAACTTGGGAAAAAGTCTTAGTCCTGTTTGTTATTCACTTTGAATTAACAGGATTAGGTTTGGTTTTTTGAAAATAAAGGAACACCACCATGTAATTTTAACACCTAAGTAATGTGAAAACAATTTTTTCTTGCTACCAATTCTAGTAGGTATTAGAAACAGCTCTTGGAAAAACAGATTTTTTTCAGTACAGTATAGCTTTTGGTACTGAGTAACTTAAGCCGTGACATGTTAGCCGTCTGTACGTGCAAGTCGGGTAAATACTGCCATTCGTTCAAAAAGAGAAGAGACATCTGTGTGCAAATCAGGAATATGAGTGGAAATTCTCCTGGACACAGATACCGACAAGATAGGAAACAACCATCTCTAGAAAGGAGCAAAAATTCAGGTGCTTCTTTTCATGAGATAAATGCTTGCATTAATAATGAAATATTTTCCATTTTGCAATCTGGCATACATAATTTAGAATTACAAAACAGTTGACTGCAACAAGCAAACTTTTCATTTTGATTGTCATTATTCGAAGCAGACTTCAAATTTTGAAAGATTTGGCAAGCATGAATGAATAGGAAACAGCTTCTTCTTAACTCTAGTGAGTTGAAGTCAGGTGTGTAGAAATCAAATTCTGAATCACCAACGCTGACTTCAGTGAAGTCAAGCAAAGTTCTGAGAAGTCAGCAGGTTTCTAGATAACATTTAAATGGTCACTTAATAGTAATGTACCTGCCAGGCCCTTATTTCACACTTCTAGTGTCAGTCGTACTGTTTCCATAGCAGTAAAAAAATCTACATCTGGTGCCCTGGTCAGCTCCTCTGTCAGGCAATCACATCATAGTTTTCCCACTTCCTTTTTGTTTAGGGTAGAGAAGTTTTTGAACACAAGGTTTGCGAGAATTAACTCGCTGCTATAGTTACACTCTTTGGAAAAAAGGTAGTCCAGGTCGACATGTTTTAACAGCATGTTTTCAAAATCAAAACTCCACTACATATGAGCAACTTCCAGCCTGGAAAACTCAACATAGTCTTGCAGAGGCTCTAAAGTAAGCTGTCTGATTTTATATTTCCATGGAAGACAGACATACTGAAATACAGACTATGATCAACCAAATGAATCTATTATGTCAGCTTTTGTGGTTTTCTACAAAACCATTTTAAGTTTCTCCTTTCTCTTCTAATCTACAATCAGTAAAATCCTACTTTTATAGTGCCCTTTGCACCTGTATGCATAAAATGGATAACCTTGCAGTTTAATTATGCAGTATCTATCAGTTTTGAAATGATATAAAGTTGCAGATAGAAAAAGAATAAAACCTCTTTAAGAATCCAAAATTAATATATGTCAAACTCAGGCTAAATCTTAATCTTCTGGCAACATTTCTCTAAAATAGATGTTCTTTTATCACCTGGCATATCAAGACCCGCTGGAAAAAAAAAAAAAAAAAAGCATTTGGTTAACATGCTGTGGAACAGCACTCTCTTTTCCACCTCACTTCAGGCTATTCTTGAAAGATCTGAACAGTTGTATAATAATGAAAAATGTGCAATACTTGTGGGGCATTGCTTGTGCACACATACCTCCGCCCACGCATTCATCATTCTGCAGGTATTGTCAGTGAAAGTTTAATTGCATAAACACTCTGTAACTGTCCTGTCATATTTCTTGTCAGTCTGGATTCCCTCTCCGGGCTCACTATCTCACAAAACTATAATTGAATTGCTACCAAATCACAAGAGGGCCCCAAAAAAATAAAATCTTTATGAATAGAATTTGTTTCCTATCAGCAGATTTGACAAATTGTGGCAGAGGAAGGGCCTTAGCGATAATTTCTGAGTTTATTCTAAATCCAGTTATTTGCTGTTTGCTCTTATCTGTTCTTTAGAATTTTAAAGCCCCAGTGAGAAAGAATCCCAAACAGCTCAACAGTAGTATTTTTCCAGGTCCTGAAGAGACCAGTAGTAAAAATAAATAATAAAATAAAATAAAATAATAAAATAAAAGAAAATAAAATAAAAAATAAAATGCTGCCTTAGCCCTGGCTATGGCTAAGTATTGCTTAAACAAAAGATAATCTTAATTAATTCTGAAATACAGTGAATATCAGCCAGCAATATCTTTCATATCCCCTCACAGTCACTTTATTTACTTATTCAGGTCAAATGACAAATATATATTCTGCAAAATATCTTGCTTTGAATGTGTAATCTATGTCCATGTTACTAATTTTTTCCTGTGTAATACTTCTCTATACATTTGATTCCTGAGTAGATAATGAAGGCAATGACCAAATAAACTTAACACAAAGGTGTGACACATACTTTGTTCTTGTACTGTGAAACTGGAATGCAAATTAAAATATAAGTTATGTTAATATTTTCAGAAAAATGCATCCCATTAGGCTAGAAGTTGCTCATTTTAAGGTTAAGTTGATATTTTTCTGATATTCATTCTGATTTTATTTTAAGCGAGTCCTAGTAAACGGCAGAAAATTATAACTCTAGCAGAAACCTGAAAACATTGTTCATTCCACTTTAAAATTTTATTACCAGCAGATGCATTAGAAACATATCCTAATGAATAACTTTTAAATGGGACAGAGCTTCAACTGGATTGACAACTGTCTGATTGTTTATGTTTTTTAAATGTGCTTATCAAAATCACATAGGATTGATGGGTGTTTTTAGGTGAAGTTATGTTTTAGCAAGAGACTTAATTTAGGATGAAGGTTAAGGCTGAGGATAAATGAGTGCATTAGATGATTAAAGAACATTTGTCTTGTTGGACACTTTAGTAATTTGTTTATGACGCTTTCAAAACAAGCTGTAAAAGAAGAACAAAAAGCTCAGGTTTTAGCCAGTCTCTCTCAAACACAAACCCTGAACTCAAATCAATTCTTTTTATGCAGAATTAGAAAATGCACCAACTTATTAAAACTGTGGTTCCAGGATACATGGCTTAAGCACATTTGATGAAAGTATTTAAGATACAATTTTCTACCTTTTTCTGGTTTTATTTTTTGTTTTTTTTTTTCCTTTTGCTGGTTGAAATCTCTGGCAATGTTTATTCTCAGTTGAAGAGGGATGGAGTTGCGAGTGGCAGAATGAGATTTTTAACCTCTTTGCAAAAAATATTATTATAGATTATTTTACCTTGCTTTTACAAATTTTTATTTTTATTTTTATTTATAGTGCTAGAATTATTTCAATATTCTTTCTAGGAGATAAACTGTTATTATAAGAAATGGATGCCTCGGGAGAAATACAATAGGAAATCTGAAACTAAAGCCTTTGATCTTTTGTGTGTAGGTCACTAATTAAAATTTGATTTAGGTAAGCAGTTAATTAGTATTATCATTTGGTGGCTTATTTGGACTGGACTGGGGAACAACACTTCCCGTGCCAAAAAAGTCCATGAAAATGGACTCTAACTGGGACTACTGCATATATTCACAAGAAAACACCTGGAGTTTGGGCAGGGCCTGGACTGTGAGCTGTCTTCCCACCCCTACAGAAAGTTAGGTGAGCAAGGCTGGAGAACAGCAATGCAACAGCATGGGAAAGACTACCCTGCTGGTGCCCATGCTGTACGTGTTCTGTGGATAAACAAACAATTTCATTCCCCAGGGCAGTCTCCATCTGGCACCTATCATCAGAATGAAATTCACTTATAAAAAAGAGAAGAAAAGGAAGATCTGTTATGATGGTAGCACAACTACGTCTTTTCATTCAATGTTCTACAAAACCTTGAAGGGTAATGTGCTTTGATAAGACACAGTTAGCGAAATAATTAATCCTAATCACCTACGCTGAACTAGATTAGTACTGTGTTTCAGTCCTGCCACATTATCACCCAATAAATGTCCAGTCCCGGAAGGGGAGCAACCAGTGCGAGGCCCTTCAGGAGCATTCCCACAGACAGTTTACGGGTCTGTGCAAGAGCCTGACTATAAAAAGCCTTATCTTTGTGACTGGAGTAGATGAGGATCGCCATCACCATTGCAGGCGGCACTGCCGAGCCCCTGGGCTGCCCCCTCACTGTGCTGGGCACTGGGCGGGCACGGAATACACGGCTCTCTGATAGCTGACCTGCTGCTGCTCGAGGGGTGACCAATTCAGACTTGAAACATCAGGACTCACTGGCACAGAGCACTCAGGGAGCAAACAAGAGAATGGATATTTTAGTTGCCCTGCAGCTAATTGAGCGATTTACCCTGGTAAAAACCATAAAATGTAATATAGTCAGAGAGACAGCATATCCACTTCACCTGGTGATAAACAACTAGAGACGATAAAGTTAGATGACTTATTCAGAGTGGTCATATCCTAGTCATAACTGAAAATCAGCAAGTATCTGGGACAAACTGCCTGGGAAAAGCTTCACGAACTGAAAGCAACAAACCTTTCACACAGAAGCAATATTTTCAAGCTTTTCCCAGTGTGACCATGAGTAAAATTGTTCACTGGAGGCAGACATTCCTTTTGGCCAGTTCTGCCTTTTGTGATCTCTGCCCCCCACAGAGCTGAATCGATACCAAGTAATATCATCCTTTGTATCTCTGCTGTTTTGTGTATATAAAGAAGATAGAATTGTGTAATTTTGACAAGAACAAGGTTTTAGTCTGTAGTATGATGAATTAAACATAACTGACTTGCAACAAGCCAAGAGCTTTAAGCAGTCAAGTCTGATCTACTCGAAATCCTAGATTATTAAGCATTGGTACTGTTCTACTCTGAAATGAAACAGCCTATCCAGCTCCAATTAGAAGTATAATATTTGGAAAACAAGTTAATATCAACATAGATTAGGTAAGTAAAGACTGTAGTGCCATTTTATTTTAGAGAAGAACACTAAAAAAATCCTAAAATTATTTGTTTAAATATAATAATTTCTGAATTTATAACTCTAAATTTAAAACGAGAAATAAACAAAATGTGTAGATCATAAAAGAAATACTAAAATATTAATAAAAAAGAAATAATTTTGTGATCTACATTTTACTTAGAGTGGGTATCAATGAATCTATCAAATGAAAACAAAAATCCCTACAGTTAAAAAAGAGATATAATTAAATGGTTAATGGTAATTACTTTGGAAATATACACAATGTCATAAAGCAATATTTAGAAGGAAGAAATAGGAGGTTGGAAAGACAAGATGAGTGGCAGGGGCACGAGTAAATGAGATATGAATTTTTAACAACAGGATGGAGGAAAAAACCAATGTAATTTAAGGCTACATAGGTGAAGATGGTGACAGAGAAATTATTCTTTTGTTTGGGAAAATGTGGCATTCATATGAAACTAAGAGACAAAACTGAAAGAGCTGAGAGAAGAGCACAAAATAAGAACTATGAAAAATTTCAGAACAAAGTACTTGTGAGGGAAGGATAAAGTGAACATTATGGTGTGTGCAAAAATGAATGGAATATACTCTAAATGAACATGTAGGCTGACTATCACAAGTAATTGTGAGAAGATGGAAACACAGTTACTCTGATTTTTCCAAACTCAGCTGTATGACTGAGAACAATCCCACATATGACTAGGGATATTCAGGAAGATCAGTTGGTCTCATTTCTCACAACCCTTCAGCTGACACAGGAACTCACTCCACTGGAACTGCCACAGACATATGATCAATGAAACAAAAATCTTGACCTCAGAGCCCAAATCACATAGATCTGAAAAAAGCAGTTGGGGAAATCAATGCAGGCAAGTAGACACTCTCCAGCCTGCTTTGCCTATGTGTTTCTCCTTATTGAGGGAGGGAAGGAGTACAGTAGAAAGTCCATGCAGTCTCCAGTCCTCCTGCCATATTTTTAGTTTCTTCTTGCCTGTTCCCAAAGAGCTTACAAACCACACTAACTACTGGTCTGCCCAGAGTGCCACAGAGATTCTGCTGGTTGGTCTTCCTGTAGTTATGGAAGAGTTAATGGAATTTCTGCTTGAAAGTCAGTTCTGTTAAAATATGTGTTTATCAAAGCACACAGGGATCAAACAAAAGTAAAGGTGGATTATTCTCCTGTTTATACTCATTTGGAATTTCATAGTATACTAAATACACTTGCCTAATTTTGTGATACAATAAATACACCTGCAATAGGTGATTTCACAACCTATCATGTGCGCTTTATACGTACATAAATATTTACATACATATACACGCACACTTACATACGTACACTGTATTTAAGCACTTTCAGGTGTACATATTTCTGTCTAGCGGACCTAATCTATGGCCTAGTTTTGGTAGAGGCATATTTCATCTTCAATCCAGCAGATAGCAGTTTCAAGTTATCTGCAGGATTTTTTTCTATTTACTTTGTATAAACATGGAAATGAACTATATGATTACTTGACATATATTAAACACAAATTCTACATTTGACTTCCATTTATTAATTGTGACTAAAGACAACAGAGGTCCCCCTTGTGTAGAATGCCATAATATTGCAAAATTTGGTAGACAGAAGAAAAGATACACTTCTTCTAAAAATCTACTTCTATTTTAGAACAAAACATTACAAGTTAATCCTGAAGAATTAACTATTGCGGAGGAAAGTGGAAGAATATAAACCTAGAGCCAAATTTAGCTCTGTGGTAAAGAGAGGAAGCTGAGCCATGATTATTATAATTAGGAAAAATCTATCGTCTTGCAATGGCAGTTACACAAATCCCAGGTTAACAGGCAGAAGAAATGACAATGTTCTTAGGAAGAGTCAAATCCAGACATCTCAAGCTCACCAGTATATGATTACAGAATAAATAAAATTTACTTACAGCTGAAGATTTGTATTAATATTGTTGGCATCACTATCATACCTTTTAAAGCTAACTTGTGGTCGAAATGAAAGCAAGTTTTAACATTAGCATGCATACAGGTCACCCTGATATTCTACCACATAATGATTCCAGAAATCTCTCAAAGATTAATGATGATCACATAATTCCAGAAAGTCAGCACTATATATGTAGAAATATATTGGTAATAAAAACCAGTCACTGTTGTGCCTTTCCCCAGTTGGGGATCTCTCACTTTTCTTTGATTTCTAAAGGCTTCAGATCAATAACTGGAGTGACATTATTAACAGCTCCCTCAACACCTTGGCCAGCACTAATAATAAATCCATTATACCTTCTGTTTGACATTTGCAGTACAGCAGAAAGTGCTGTAGATACAGTCAAGCTGCCTTGGGAATGGGGTTGGATGCAGGGTTAGTGAGATGGCTTCCCTTGCTTGACTCTAAATTCATCTCATTGATAGAAAACTTCAGCTATTCAGAAAACTGCACTAGGAAGTAAATAATTCACCTGTCAAAGTGGGTAAAAAAAAACCCACTTTCACGCTGTTTTTGAAATACATTACCAAAGGGTCTTCAAAAAATATTTGACATTCCTTATTGTCATCACGTTTACAGAATTTAATAGGTATCACAACACACATCACAGTGTTTCCAAATGAATGCTTTACTAGGGAATAATGCTGGAAACATAGACAGTTGTTTGGTTTGCAGTTTTAACTCTCACAGTAAGTTTTTTAAGGCATTTATTTTACATTGTAGGCACCATGCAATAATATAGCTCAATCAACCTGAACAAAATTGTCAGACAAATTAACTGGCAATTCTCAGGGTATTTACACGGGCATATCTTATATCTGTATTTAATTCCTCAGCATGCCCACTCACTGTGGCATTCCCTAGACTCTAGCTCTGGTGTTCTGGCTGAGCTTCAATCAGGGCAGAGCATGACATGGGAAGCTATGTCTAGGATACCCTTAAGTTCCTATTTGTGAGTACTTCAGGGCAGCTTAGAGTAGATCACAGAACAGTGATGTTTTAACATGACTGCCCTCTTGGCTGTACTTCTATCTAACACCAGAAATTGTGAACCTGAGCTGTTCAGGGATGGCTGTTCTAGGAGTCTGGAAATCAGTCAGAAAGAAATTGAAAATTCTACTATCAGACTATCATTGCTGGTGCACAAGAATGGATAGAAAATATATGTAGTGGCTGTGGGCTCAGGTTCCTCCTGACACTATAATTCCATTGCCTGTTTGCATTTGCTGTAAAATGGTTCTCCTAATTACACTACCAGTATCTGTCCAACTAAAAGCTGCAGGGAGAAGGAAATGGTAAGCAAATGAAAACACATCACAAAAATGAAAGAAGCGGAAGATGGTGGCACTAGGTGGGGAGAAGCGCAGTTCATCAACATATTCTTTGACCTCATGGAAGATTCTGACACAGAGTTTAGGAAAGAATCTTGCTTGATAGAAGAAAATAAGACAACAGGATCAACAGGTTATGTAGCATATTCTCAAGTACCGTGACTTCACAAGAAGTGAAGCTCTTGTGACAGCACTTGAAACCTTGCTGTTATGGGAGGCAGCCATTCCTGTGATGGGACTAAGGCTATCACAGAGCAAGGCTGCAGCTTCATGTCTCCTCGGCATAGTATGGGCTTGCCTTCCCTGGTGCTTTTATAGATAAGGGACTCTGACACAAAAAACTCTGAAGATTCCTGCTGAGATGATTTCAAGGGTGTCTGCTTGCTACATCACTGCCATCTTTCTGCCTAAGGTTGCAAAGCATGGTGTGTCTGATTCTCAGCAGCTGCTATTCACAGTTCAGATCAGCCACTAGTAAAACCACCACTGATTTTGGCTTATATTAATATCCTGGCTGTGGACGTTACTGCTGACAAGTGACAATGCCCATGCTCTTCCCTCCCTTCTAGTGGCATTAATCTGTGGCAGAGGTAACAGCATGTAAGCAGGGCAGTAACCTCCTATGTGCCTTTAACAAACTCCAGAATCATAGTCCTAATAAATCACTCTTGTCTGAATGTGTCATCAAAGAAAAAAAGTAAAACAAAAATTGACGTGGATGTCTCCAAGGTTCTGGGCCCTATCCTGCTCTTTTGATTTTTATTACATGTGCCAACAAGAAACTCTTTCCCTGTTAAAAGGACTACTACAACATGTAGAGCAGTGCCTTTTATAGACACGGACAACTCTGAGCAATAATAGCTGTCTCCAGCTGAATTTTTGGATACTTTCCCAGATCTGAGGTGAATTTTGCAGCAGGGGAGAGATCTATGCTGCTTTAGCACTGCTGATGGGAATACCCAAACCAACAAATCTGAAACTTGCTTGGGTGTGTCAACAGGTGCTGCAATCTCAGGAGGTGCCTGGCATATAGGCACACATGAAGATTCAGCAAGAGTCAAAAACCCACAACCTTCCAGTAAATGTACTAATTCCAGCCACAAAGTGGACTGCTTATATTCTATGACCTGAACAGGTTATATAAATAATAAGAAAATACTCAAAAGAAAGATTCCATTTTTGCATACGTCTACTGATGGTCACTGAGAATGCAAAATGAGTGAAACTGGAACTCTCATACCTTAACTGAAGATGGATGGGGCATTGAAACTTTATAAGAAATATTTCCCACAGCCTAACTCAGTTTGAGGGCAGGATTACAAGGAAGTTCAGTGTTCAGTGAGGTGTCAATGTAATTTTATGTTTTTAATTTCCTTGGTTTTGAAATTGCCCAAAGAAACAATTTAATTGCTATGCATGCTATAGTTTGAATACTTCCAACTGGGATTTTAAAATACACATTTTACTGAAATGAACAGGGTAGGAAAAGAGTGGCTCTCCTCTACATTTTACTTGTAGTGTTTGACTAGTAACAGAATCATTTTATTGGCCATTTACTTGCTCTTTTTATAGGTTCTTACTATTTTTGTCATTTCAATAGGAAAAAGATCTTAAAAGCGAAAATCTAGAAATCTAAAATTAACAGAATATTACTGAGACTCCAGAATCATGCTTTAGTTCTGCCTCTATGGGCAGCTTATCCTTGTGTGTGATGTCAATCCAAGCATAGGAAATGCCATTACCAAAAGTATGTTCTGCTAAGACCTGAGAAAATACAGTTGCAGTGACAGACCTTTCAGGTGCCAATCTCTTCCACTCAAAGTGCAGGTAGTCAGCTCTACCAAGACTTGTCCCAAGAAAGTCTTTTAGTCTTTTCAGTATTGCTTACTCCTTCTGACTATCTGAAAAGTACCTCTTCTACTAAGCAGCAGAAAAAAAGCGTAAATTTTCTTCACATCTGAGCAATTTTGCTTAACAGAGCAATTCTTTAATTTCTCATATCTAACTGGTGTGAAAAATCACAGAGATAATATCCGAAGAGAATTTGGATAACACATGTGAGAAGGAGACCTGTTAAGGGAGTGGATTTGCAACCTTTACCATACTTCCAGTTCCCTGCTGGAGTAACTAACGCTCTTCCTTTCAACTGAGACTTGAAGCGAAGCTCTACAGACTGTACTTCAGGCACCCCATGGGTTAACTTGCTATTGTAGTTATTCTTTGACCCAAGTTCTGTCTGATATATTTTGCTAAGTTGTCTAAATCCTGCTGTAGTATTGATTTCTCCCTTTAAACGCTCTCACCCATTCAGTAAGCTCCAAGGACCCCTTGTCCCAGCTCAATTCACTCTAAAATGCAGCTGGGATATGTTATTCCTGACACCAGTATTACAGTTGCTAACTGATGTTAGAGATATAAGATGGTTTTAGAAACAGAAACGGAAATGTTTCTTTACCACATATAGAGCAATATACAGTAGTCCTTACAACCTTTGAATAACTGTTTTGCCTAAAGAAAGAGACTTTTTTCCTTATTCTATTGCTTCTGGGTTTCCATTTATTGGGCACTTAACAGTAGGTACATTGAATTTATTAAGAGGACAGTATTGCCATTATAATCCCAAGCCTGCAGAACTATTACAACTAATGAAAAGACACAAGCAGATGTATAGGAAAAGTAAATTAGCCACCCAGGAATCATGGTCCAGAGGTTCTCTTCTTACAACAGGAGTCTGCAAGATAGGTTCTACATCAAGTCTTTAAAATTACCTTAAAATCTTCACTGATAATATTAAGCTGAATTGAAGGTTTCAGAAATTTCAGTCAAAGAACATAGCCACTGATGGGCCAGTCTTGAAAATAGCTACTCACAAAACTAAAGATTTTTGACACCTCTGAAATGGTATCCTTAAATACCCTTAAATATCCCACCCTTTTTTTTTTTTTTTTTTTTGTGCTTTTGTGTCCAGTAAGCATACATCTTTAATTACCCCCATTTTCTTCAGTCTAATTTCAGAGAAGGAAGCCTGGTGCTAGAAAAAAACACTTATTATGGTTCAGTATCACTGCTTCTTAGGCTAGCTTAGTCAGTTATTTTCTTCTATTATAATGCCAAATGTTATTTAGATTTCAGTCATTTAGTAATGGTACACTGAACACA
>VZTF01003171.1:372314-389814 GCA_013397755.1 Cnemophilus loriae
TTCCATAGTTGTATTATTAACTGCATTAACTATGAAGTCTAAGTACTCATTTCAATAGAAGTAATCACAGATCCCATAGTGAATGGAAACAAGACAAACTACCCTAGAACATGCTACTTATAAAATGATTAATACAAAATGTTTGAGGCAGAAAAGGCACCATGACAACTAGAGCTTTGCTTCAGTCCTCTCCACTCCACATCCGCCTGCTCCCACTTCCCCAGAAAATAGTTGTGGCTCAAGGACAGTCTGGACAGAAATGAAATGAGAAAGCACATGGACAGGAATAAACTGCTCTATTAGAAGAAACACAGAAAATTATGGGCTCTTTAGGGCAGAACATTTACCAGACACAAACCTCGGCTATCTTTCCTTGTCTTCTGGAAACAAGCAAGAGACTCTGATCTGAGAAGCTAATGGTGAAGGAAAGTAAGGGAAATTCCACCATACTATCTATTACAAGTATGTCATAAGAAGCAATGGCAAGGTTCATGACCACTGTTGCTGAGCCCATGCAAACAAAACTCTAGATGTTCTATTTTGAATTTTACATACATTCCATTAGGTATTTAAAATAAACTAAAATTAAGAGGATTTATTTTTCTGAATAACATTATCATTATTCATTAATTCATTATTGTTACAAGATATTGCAAATAAATCTGTATGTTGTCAGGTTATGGACAGGTTAACTACAGCAGTGCTGTGAACGTGAAAGACCAAAAAGAAAGCAATTATATTTCCCTTCTCTGCATAAGGTTATAAGAAGAGCTGTGATCTAATTTATTCTTACTTCCAATCTTTAGCTGAAATCAAGAACATTCAAAATGATACTGTGACCTGGTTATACTATGGACTAGTGTGGCAATAACAGCAGAAATCCCTAAGAAAATAATTTCAACCTCAGATGACAAAAATTGAGAGAAACCATGAACAACCTACTACCCAGAAGCAGAAGTTTAACAGTGTGCTTCATTTCAGCCTGTAGCCTAAAAAATACAGACTCTAAAAGGAAATACTAGACTTTCAGAAGATTCTATATAATTGCTCAGGTTGGGTCTTCTCATTAGCCAATTTGTTCTTCAGATTTATAGCTCTGAATGTAACAAAATCTTTGTCACACGGTGCACTTAGGATTTTCACCCTTCAAATTAATTTCTTTTTCTTACTAGAAACGAATTCAGTGGCACCTGCTGAGTTTTAGGTTTCCATTTGCTGCTGGGAGAGCAGCATTTTCAGGGCCTCACAGCCCAACACAACACTAAATATACGTCTGACGTTAAACCTGTGCTGAACTCTCCTCAAGGTAAATGGGATGCAAATGAATGTTTGGTGTTTTGTTTAATATGGATGATCTCATGCACCTTTGAACTGTTCTGTTGCCAGCTGCCACTTACCAGAGAAGTAAATTTCGTAGGATATGCATTGGATCATTTTAAACTAACCTCCAGAAAAAGAAAATAATTCATTGGGAGTTAAAAAAATGCCTGATAGGGCCACCTCTGAAAGTTGCTTTAATGGGTGGAGGAAAGTGGGAGAAAAGCCCAAGGTACTCTAGCTAGCAGTGTAGCCACACAGCTTACACTTTACTTCTTTAATCATCTATAAAAACCCAGCAAAATGAACGGCACTGAGCAGCTCGTGCTCCTATCATAATGTACAACCTCTCAGTACCTCATGTACAATAATACCTCCATGAAAATCAAGCTGTATTGCTTCTGCTTCTTTGTACAACACTTTGCATGACTAAGAGCAGCAAGTGACAACGTTCTCCAGTTAACTGAGATTGATTATTGGTGCTTCAGCACATCCATAATCATGATGCATGTGGCACGGAGAGACGGAATTGTTTTCATACGCTGCCCTGATTGGTAGAAAAACCCCTTCTTTTCTAACTGAACTGAATATGTATAGGATGCATGCAATATGCTCTAGAGGAATGGGTACTGTGCTAGCTGCCAAAAGGTCTCTAGCTATACTCATGCCATGCGTGCCTCTAAGTAAGACGAGTCGTGCATGCTGGCTGCATTTCCTGCTCTTCAGTCACAGTGGTCATCACTACAAAGAACATAAATTTACCAGTGGTTACCACTCTGCACTATCTGACATACTATTATTTTACTATGAACAACAGTGAGAATCTGAAAGAAGCGTAAGAAATTAGTGTGGTACATGGTGGAAAGTATGGCAATTGTAGGTCTGGATTTTATTTCAGTAACATTGGTTTTACAGCTGGTTAACTGTACTGACTTCAAAGAATTGCTGCAGATTGTTACTAATGAAGTGACTACAGAGTGTGAACCTCTGT
Source organism: Cnemophilus loriae (assembly GCA_013397755.1). Lineage (NCBI taxonomy): Eukaryota > Metazoa > Chordata > Aves > Passeriformes > Corvidae > Cnemophilus > Cnemophilus loriae. The sequence goes on from VZTF01003171.1 coordinate 374,623, forward strand.
ATCTGCTTACAGCAACAGGAAACTGAAGATTCTTGAGCAGAAAAATGGGTTAGCAAATTCTTTTTCTTTCCTTTTACAGCATATATTTTTAAAGCCATTTCCAAAAATCTCAGAGGACTTAATATTTTAAAGAAGTCACTATTACGCCATAAAATCCTGGAAGTTATAAAAATATCTAAGAAATTGGCACTTCATATTTGGTAACTTCACAGTTTGGTGAATAGCAAAACTATTTTGAAGTTCAGGCGACTTTTCTAAATCAGAATCATCACATCTTTCTGGAGGATGTGATTCCTGGGAAACAAGGAAGACTTTGCCTTTTCCAACAGATGTATCAATAGCCTTTGCTATTCTTCCTTACTGATCAACGCCATATAACTGTGGTATTATTGCAACAACAAAAGTTAGTGCTACAGTAAATCTCATTTGATCAAATGGATTAAACAGTACTTTGAGGTTGTGGAAATGGACAGTGCACGGCAAATGCCTTAATCATTAAGGAGTGATTAATTAAATACTTTTTAAGGTGAAATATGGTTACAAATAGCTCAGCAATAGAAAAAGCAGTAATATATCTATGCCATAATGAATTTTCTATATTAGGATTAACACACCAAATTGCAGATAGTTTAATAAGCATTTAAATTATTCATTTTCTCATTTTTCATGTTTCTCTAGATACTAAGCTCCATGTAACCCAACAAGAAAGATTAGAGATGAAATATGAAACACCATATGAAAATCACCACACTGTACTACAATTTATAAAATAATACATCAAGAAGAAAGAGAAATACAATGTAATGTGGTATCAACATTAGAATTGGTTCTCCTCTGGACTAATGGGTATGATACCTCCCTCTTCATAACTTTTACAGATCACAGGACTTCTGAATATTGAACTGCTTGGGCAGAAATTCTACATTCTTTCCCAATCCATCTTACTTTTAATTTTAATTCACATATCTCAAGGACAGACACAGAAACAGAAAAACCTTCTGAATAAAGTTTTCTATACACTAGTAAAAAGAGGAGAAACAAAAATTTATCTTCAATACTGAATTGGATAGAATAAAAAAGACTTTCAATTAGTGTACACACGTATATACACACAGCAGTATGTAACTAATTTAGCATAGGTTACTGGAAAAAAAAAATCCATGAAATTACAGCAATTTTCATTAAACTGCTGACATCAGTGGAGGCACTTTCAATTTAGTCCAGTGTGGGACTATAGAATGGGATTCAAATTACCCTTTCAGGAAAGGAGAAAAGTCTTTGCAGTGTCTCCCCAAAGGCCGGGGTCAACTTATCAAAAGCAGCCTTTGATTCCATATGCTCAGCCTGAGACAGCTCTTTGGAAAATTTTGCCATGGATATAAAATCCTTAATACCTTTATGTTAGGCAGCTATCAGCTAGAGAGTTTTCCTATTGGGACAGGGTGGGGGCTCGTAGCCTTCTGCAGCTGATATCAAGTGGCACCTAGTCTGTCAGCAGCAAGTATAAGCAAGGCAGCTAACACTAGCTCTGGGTATTAAACAGATATCTTTGGACACCTGGTTTTGCTCAACTCAGCTCCCATTTTCTCTCATACCTTTGGTTTTATTTTCTCTTCATCTGCTACAGAGATTGCCCATGGCAGTTCTTTGTAATGCAGTATAACCCAAGAACGAAGGAATTAAAGGTCTTTGTACAAACCTCTGTGACCCTGTGCCAGTCTGGGAAGGGAGCCCTTCCAATGTTCTAAGGAACTTGCAGTCTAAATCCTGAGCAAGACCATGGTGTTGTGCGAGGGAACCTCTAAATTAAGTTACTCCTATAGCTTCTGCCTTTAAGAGTGTATCAGAGTGGATTTGATCAGGTACATAGTAGGAAATGGGGGTGCTGCCTAAAAGATCAAATTTCATAACTTTCTCAAACTGTCTTCCAAAACATATTTGCATTTTACAAAATTGAGTAACAGAAGAAAAGATTCTGCTCTTTCTTTGGAAAAGAGGAGAGATTTCTCATTCACTTTTCCTTAAAGACTGTGGAAAATATTCCCAGAACCTCTCTTTTGTTTAAATGATTTTTCTTGTTGCATTTCAAGCCAGCCCATCTATTTCTCAAGGCAGTCATAGGTCTTCTCTACTTCCATCTCAAATTCTCTCTCTTTCCTTTAGTCTCTTTTTGTGTCCCTCTGGAAAATTCCATCTGTTTTTATTGCTACTCAGAATTGGAAGTCATTCCAAGTTTGAAAGATACAAAAGCCTTACATTACTACATTAAGATGTAAGAGCTGAAAGGTGAAAGCAAAACATAGCTGTCAAGATATTTAGCTTCAGTTTTTTAAACTACGAGGAAGACAGGAAAATAGGAGCACATAGAAAACCAAAGCATGAAGCTGCAGAGAAAGGCAAGAGTTATACATGATGCAGATAGATACTGTCTCCAAATAATTGCCTTCCTCTTAAAAGTGATTAGTCATACTGATCGATTACAGTAATACTTTCCAGTCAGATTATTTCCAGATTCACAAATACGTTGGTGGAGTGGGGCATGCTGATAGTTTTGGTGTCTTTACAGCTACTTTTATGCTGTTCCTTCTATGCTAAATTAGCCATTAGCCACAGATCTAGATCCTAAACACTGCATATTGCAGAAATATGTTGGGTCGTGTCTTTTTAAACCTTTCAATTGGTTTATATTTGTCCTGGGTCTGAAACATTCCATTCTGTGAGTACTTGTGCATCTATATAACTAATGGAATGGAGATGGATAATTCAGCACATTGGAGTGTCCTCTGGGTATCCTGTATTGTCCCACATTAAGGATGAGCCTCACAACTCATAGACCACTCCTTCTAATCACAACATTAACTTTACATCATGAGAATTGACAGTAAGATTAATTGACCCTCAATTTGGCACTTTGGCAAGGCACACTGATATTACAGCAGATTTCAAACTTGATACCAGACTTACTACAATATTAGCCCATTGTCAGCAGTCAGTGAGCCTTTTGCAAACATCCTGGAGTACCCTTTCCTCATGATATCTCTTGTGCTCAGCTGAAGTCACAATATTTGGTAGTGAAAGTCACCTGTTAGCTTCTGCTGTGGAATAAATTTCCTTCCTCCTGCACAAAAATCCATTATTCTTAAAGAAGGCGTAAATCTAGCTTAGTACTCCATTTGTTTTCCAGCATCAAAATGAATGACCTTGTTTCAATTACATTTACAGTAAAAAATATAGCATTTACAGTATTCGAGTACAGTGACTTTGGCTGTTTTATTTATGAATATCGATTTCTGCATAAAGGTACCATTTCTGCTTTACTCTTACTTTTTTGGTGAATGAGCACACTAATATTGGCTCTTAGGTGAGTCACAGCAGGTACTGCATAAAATACTGCTGAGACTGTAAGAAAGCTCTTGTCATACTACTTAGCGACACAATGCCAACAAGGATGAGAATGGAATATTTCTCTCTGAGGGTTAGTTCTTACATATATTGATGTCTACAAAAGTTGTATTATCAGAAATCAGCAGCTTTCAATCAGACTTTTTAGCAGTAAGCACTGCAGTTCTAAACTAATGCATGCAGCAAGAAAGCGTTTTTTTTTTTTTTTGCATTTCTTCAAATACTAAAAGAACAAAAATAGCTACAGAGTAGCAGTATATCAGGCACCCCAACACTATACCTGAAAGAGGCATTCCTAGGGTAGAGCTAATGTTTTGTTCCTGTGGTTTGCAGCTGCCAGTGAGATGCTAATAAGTACTATATGGACTGTCTTCCCTCTATTGTTCATATCGGCCCACCAGAGACCGAGTGGCAATCACTGATCACACTGCAGCTACCTCGACCTCCACCAGCCACAGCCACAAATTTCCCTCAAAAAACCAAACCAACCCAAAAACCCAAACAAAAAGCCACCACAAAACAAACAAATAACCCCACTCACAAACCTGTGGGGATTTTAGTTTGATCTGTTTTACACATTCTAAGAAAAATGCTGCACTTACCACTTTTCCAAATTTAATAGGGTCAAGGTTAAACATGGAGATAAATAAAAGGGGGAAAAAACGCTCAAGGGGTAAAGTAGCCCAAAATCCCAGACTTCAAATACATAAATCAAGTAGAGATACAGATAGTCCAAGGTGCATAGATGGCTTTGACTTTAATGGAACAAAATATAGAGAGCTTTTCATATTCAGAGAAGTCTGTAGACTAACTGGACTAATTGTACTCAAAGAACATCTATTAGACATCCAGAAATGACTCAAACATCACAGTGGATAGTGGGTCTTCATAATGGGATAGATTTTGCAGGGCATTATTATTTTATTATTTTATTTTATTAATTTTATTTTAATGTAATAATTTATCAGAATGCCCTGGAGAGAAAATATCTAGACAGAAATTAAATATATGGGCCTGTATTTAATTTTGTCTTTTCTAGCATTCCGGTTTGAACTGTCTCATTGGTTTACAACATATTTATGTTTGGAACAATATAGAATAAGAATTATCCAAGAGTATGTATATTCACTTTTGTTGAAGTGTTTGAGTTCTGAAGCCAGTTTAGGATTTAGCCTGACCATCAATGTAAATAAAGAAAGAAACAAACCTGATATTCCAAACTTTTGGAATAAGTTTTATCAAGTACTTTACAGATTGTGATAGCTTAGTTTGGCTGGAAAAGAAAACAGCAGGTCCATCTTCTGTGCCATCAGTTAAAGAATGGAGATCTGCAAATATGAAGCAGTTGATTGCTTTCTATTAAATGCTCAACTTTTAGAGATTCACTCAATGACCTGGGAGCACGTATATTCTCCCATCTCTGACATTTCTACTTGGCAGCCATGTTATTCTATTAGCATAGTGTCAGCAAACTGGATGCGTTGCTTCAAATTTCATCCATTATCCACTCTATTATGTGTGCAGTATCTCACAGACCATTCAGAGAACTGACTTGACCTGGTGAGAGAAAAGCAAGGAAAGCTAAAAGCAACAAATCTTTAGTAAATATCTGCAGAATGTCTAGCGATGTTAGAAATGGCCCAGTCCACACAGAGTTGATGTGAGGCACATCCCTGATAGTTACATTACTTCACTTAATTAATCTGGTTCCATATCTCATTTTCGAATTTCTATCAGCAAATATACGGTGACTCCTGGTACCTTACCACACCCTTTCACTTAGCTTGAAAAATCTACATCAAATCAAAATTACTACCAAAAAAAAGATGAAAACTTATCAAACGTAAAATTAGATTAAGAGTCAATCAAAATCCAACTGTGAATTTATCATTTCAATGAATTTCAATGAATCGTTTAAAATCTGTTCAAAATCTATTTGAAAATGAATATGTAATAATACAGACATATCTCTTTTTCAAAGCTAGTATTGTCAGATGTATTCTGTGCATTATAATTCATGAACAGGGTAGATGACTATTTGAGAAGTATTAAAATGAGCTGACTTTTCAATACAAGTGTCTGGACAATAAGTTTTTCTATTCTTGGCAATTCAGAAATGTAGACAATTGTGCTAGAAAAATAATGTGCATTGTAATATTCATTGTACAGTAGTAGTATAGTAAGTGGCAATTCTGGACATTACAAGAGACACAAGGATTATTTTCTGTGATTGCACAGAGAATACTTGGATTTCTTGTGAAGCTTTTGCATTGGAAATGAGATTCATCAGTCTGAACAGGGCAGGGTTAGAGCCCTTAGCAACATGCTTATTTTGTAGAAGGTCACTCAATAATAACTTCCTCTGCCCTCCAAGCTTATTAAGACTGACTGGCATATATTAATGAAAACACCTGATTCTCCAACCATAAAACCCAGACAAAGACTTTATTTTAATATTAAGGAAGGAACCCTTAATTAGCAGGGTTTCAAAAATGTCAGCTTCTTCTATTAGCTGTTCTGGTCCATCAAAGCCATAATCCCTACTGTCAAATTTCATCACATGATAGACAGTTTGCTGGCTATCTTTTTTTTTTTTTTTTTAAACTGATCATACTGACTGAAGCTTTTTATTTTGCCATCACATTTAACAAGTTTGTATGCATTTCATTGTTACATTACTGATTTTACTCCTTTGAAAGTCTGCCTGTGTCAGCTAAAAGAAGAAAAAATCTGGGGAAACATAAAGTATTACATATTGATACACAGACATATAATTAAAGACTTTTGGGGAGAGTTCTCACTCATAATATTGATTCTTTTCTAGGGCATGCAAATGTGCTTCTGTGAAAACACGAATAAAAACCACTATTCACAGATGAATTTCCATTTCAGGCATGTTAAGAGAAAATAAAGAAGAAATGCTTGAAATATTGTGAAGACCTTTAGGGATGCATGTTCTTTAGAATTAACCCACAACACATCTTCATGCTGCATAAAATTTGTTCAAGTAGATATTGCTTGTTCTGCCCTCCAAATGAGAGATTGTGTCAAATTTTACTGAAATGAACATACCAATTTAAAAGGATTTATATTCTAGCTTCATTCAGCATTTCCTTGTTTGTTAAACATTCACAGGAATCTATTTCTTTGACTTAAAAAAAAAGCAATAGAAGATTACTATCCTGTCACAGACTTCTAAACTTCCCATCTAAACTCTCTGAAACATGGTCTGTGGATTTGATAAAGCTGTATTTTCAAAGTCAGCACACACTTATGTAGGTTTTCTCTTCTTTAACAAGAAAATGAAAATTTACATAGAATTTGCAGGATGACATTGTATTTAGACGAAGTACACCACTATGTTCTTTTCATGCCTGTTTTTTCTCCAAATATTTCCTCTTAAAATTTTAGATTGATTTATTAATAATTTATGCGAGGCTGCACATGCAATGATACAGTAAAAAGGAGTCAGTATTGAAGATACAACCGAATGCAGGTAAGAAAATCAAATTCCCAGTAATCAAGAGAAAGAAAGAACTTTTTGAATGGAAGAGTATGGGTAAAATTTGTATTTTAATGTAGGAGAGAAAGAGTCTGAAAAAAAAGAGTAATATATGCTAGAGTTAACAAATGAGATGTACAGGCTTCTGCCGAGAACTGGAGGAAGCATGAGAAGCACCAGAAAGCCAAAAATCAGTAAAGGAAGTTGAGGCAATCTGAGAGATCACAATCTGAGAGGAGTGAAGCAGAGTTGTCAGAAAAATAAAAATGCTGGGATCCTTACAGGCTTGTAAGAAAAAAGAGTGACAGTCACAGTTTACTCAGCAAAAGTGAGAAGCAAAAAGTTAGACTGAGGTTGGATGAAGAGGGGAAGATTACAGCAATGCAGGTAACCAAACGATTAAGAAAAGGGTACAGATGAATCAACAAATTTTGGATGGTTTTGGATAGAGGGTGTTATGGAAGGCATGGAGAGGAAAACATGATAGTGAACCTGGATAATGGGATGACAGTCAATTTTAAGTTGTGAGAGAGAAAGAAGAATGGTTAAAATGTGTTTATAGATTTACTTTTGCAGTATTTGGCACTGCTGAAGAGCAGACAGGAGGGAGAAGATTCAGCAGCCTGAGAGATGCATATGGACTCCAAAGAGCCACGAGTTCTGAAGACAAAAGACACCTTTAGAGCTCAGGGATATTTTTTGTATCTTAAATGTTACAATACCTAACACATGTTAGGAAACTAGCCCAAATGTTCGCTGCTGCTTAGACTGAGATATGGGCAAGAAATGGAGGTGTTTGAAATACAACTGCAAGGGTCAGTAAGAATGACAATACTCACAGAAGCAGGAGAAAAACATCTGAGACTCAGAGTTATAGAGGCCTACAGAAATTTTTGGCAGAGATGGGAGGTAAATGGTAAAAAATGGGGCTGAAGTCAGAGAAACATCACCAGAACAGAGGGAAACTAGAAGCTAATAGAGGAGATAGAGAGGGAGAAATCAGACATGACCACTGACAAGTGCAAAAACCAAGGAAGGAAGTGGAGCTTCTGAGGGAGAATGGCAAATATAATGCAGAGAATAAGTCCAATAAAGGAAGAATAGCAAAAGATATAGGTGTCTTTAAACTGACTCACTAGCCACACCCTGGCCATGTTACTCAGATATTTAGTGAAAATATATCCTTCCTAGCTCAGGAAAATAATTCCACTTCTTCATACTGTGGAATTCTTTCCATGGCTAATAATTGCATAAAGCCATATGTGTTAATTGAAGATCCGTGTACCACTGTCTTTTTGAATGTTCTGCTTAGACTTTACTGCTTCCTGAGTGCCTATATCTATTGCAAGTGACCAAGTATGTTTTGAGGTGAACTTACAGCTAGACGCTGCATTCGTTTTAATTGGTTTGAGTGGCTGTAAACATTTACTCATATGATTTCTCTGTCATTTAATCAATTTAGTAATGAAACTCACTATTTAGAACAGAAGAGTTCCTTGACTTTTGAATGATACATCTAAGGAATGTAGCAACAGTGGATGGCAACAAGATAATGAGGCCAACACATGAAGTTCAGTTCTCCCTCCAGCATCTCCCTCCATTCACGATAACCACTAACTAAAAACCAGTTAAACAGGAAAGCTGTATTAGTTTTAGACCCTGAGCAATCTTTATCTTGTGAGGTATACGATAACTAGCCTTAGTTTTGAAAACAGTTTTTCCTATAAATACATCCAATTAAAGTTGTTTGTAAAAACATCTGTGACCGAGTCACTGTTGGGATTCCACTGTAGAGTAAAATACATAAAACATCGTCCCTACTTTCAAGGATTTTTAACAAGTAAGTATATATTTATAGGCTTTTCCTTTTCTCCTATTCATTATCTTTTTTTGTATTTTTTTATGTTAAATGGTTCTCTTCTTTTAATTTTTATTCATCTGCCCCAGCTAATGCATGCCAGCATCTGTCTTACACAACAAATCACAGTGAGGGTCTTTTTCTGTTAGTTCTTTGAACAGTCCTGCTCTTCTGCCAGCACACAGGCTCTATCACGGTCCAGCGTCTATCTTGTACTACTCCCATTCTGAATATGCAGTTGATTCCATGGGTATCGTATAGGAACATAAAACAAAGAGAGCAAGAAGGAAAAAAAGAGCAAGAGAGGCTTTTGTGATTGGCAGGATTCAGGTGTTATGTTTCTGGCTAGGGCTATGATCTGAGAATGTCCAAGAACCAGTATGTCTTTCTAGCCGTCACCGTGCAGTCGTATAACAAACACATAGAAGGGAAAGGCTCCGGGTACCTAACATACCAATAATTAAGAAATTCTCCAACACTTGTCCTTATAGTTGCCTTGGCAAAGAAATCTTGTCAGACCTTGATTGTACTTTGTGTTCACAATATCCTTTCTCATGACACCCAACATTTGGGCTGCTTTTGCACATTCAGTTGACAATTTCACAGAACTATCCATAGTGACTCCAAGACCTTTTTCCTGAGGTGTAACTACTGCCCTAGTTGAACACGTTAGCAGTAGTCTCTGCTATCCATGGAACTGCCTCGTATCCAAACTGCAGAAACAAGAACAGAACGGCATTACAAATGGTTTGTCATATTTTAGGTATGACAGTGTCTTAAACCTCAGATGTTCTGCAGCCATGCTTTTAATATCTGCTTGGAAAACTGTATGGTGCTGCCTTGCTGCTGGAATCCAGATGATGTACCACGACATGGCACCTTCTATGCTTGACTGGCACTTTCCAAGCTTCTATTCAGCATGATGATAGCATTTTATTGTAAGTTTTTTAAAATCGTACATGGGTGTATAATATGTGTGTTTTATATCAGATGCAGCCAGAATGGTCTATTTATGGACTGATGGTCCTTGGATATGGCAAGGGATAATGAGACTTATGTGAGGAACAGAAGGGAGAAAAAGGTAAAAGAGCAGAAGGATAGCATAAGGATGCAGGCAGATGAATATAATAATTTTTTCTGTTACTACAATTTTGGGTGAGAAATTCTGGGTTGCCTTCTTTACAGCAATGCCACTTTTGTGGATTGGAATGGTCAGTTTCTCACTGACAGGCAAGAATATTCAAAACTCTTCAGTTGGAAAAGAGTATTATAATCACTGACTGGAAAGTCTGCCTGCTGGCAATGTAAGCTATTATTTTTGTATATAGTGTGCACAATTAATACCAGTGTATTTGGACCAATTTGTGCTGAAAATAAAGCTGTGGCCTTTCCTTGCCAAAAAGAGTGTAATTTCAAGCCATCAGGATTTGCATCTTGGGAAAGGATAGAAAATGAATATGCCAAAGATAAAAGGAAAAATGTACTGCTTTAAAGAAATGGTAAATCACTGAATGTAAGAGAAAGAGAATTAGGTTCAGTATGACATTTTGTTTCTTGCCTTTTCTATTACCGTAGGAAAGAACTAAAGGGAGCTAAATGAGATCTTGATGTAAATATCTAATTAGACTTTTGCAGTTCAAAAATTGCCATAAACCATATTTTTCTATGTCTACAGTCTCTACTCAAAATGTAATAATATTCTTACATTTCAGACTTTATAGGAGTTTAGATGTACAGATTGCATTGACGGCACTGCATGGTATGTAGGCCAAAAGATTAAATACGTTGCTAAGGATATACAAATTTTCTATTTCCTTTTTCAAAGTTACATTTTTATACTTCTCTGCAAAATGCTTTTCACTAAATTCTCCTGTAAGTATTTTTACACATTGAACTGACTTTTCAAAAGAAAGTAGAAGCTTGGCGAAAGAAGCTGTACAACACCTGTGCCTTCCTATGTATGATTTAATTCTCTTTCCTACACATAAGACTCTCTTAATGGATTTTTTGAAGCATTTGGAAGCATACAGACACATATACACAGAGTTGCTTTGGAGATGAGTTTGAGCATGAAAGAATCATCTGCATTGTTATCAATTAAATTGCCATCAGTACTGCAGGCACCTCTGGCAGGGCTCCAGGCTCCAGAGAGTTTGGATTGACTCATAATACTAGCAACAAGGGTCAAACCGACACTCACCTTTGCAGTACTGATAGAAGCCCTATATAAATCACTTGACATATAAATATTTATTTACCAACATTTAGCTAGTCAACAGCATGGTGTGGTCTGCACATATTTCATAAAGCAGATGGCTTACATTTTCTGAACTCAAGGTAAAAGTCAGCACTACCTGATGCTCACTATTTAACAGGATTTTTTGGCTACTAATATGTCATAATCAGCAGGGTTTTCACAAAGCAAACAGATTAACTCCTAACTATATAGGGACTGGTCTTACATTCTTATACTCTAAAGAAAAAAATGAACTTCTGAAATGAACTGCACAACAGCTCACTATACTGACATATTGTGATCTGTCCCAAATCCAAGAGTACATTCTCAGCATCTTATCTGTGTCAGCTTCACAAAACGATTACAGTTTCACTTTTTCTTTGTGTCTGTAATGGTTCCCCATCATCGAGATAAGTGGGCAGTCATTTCTCCCTGCACAGATTGAGCTGTGAAGGAGAATTAGATTTCAACACTTATGTAACAGAGATTAATTGATTGATTAGATTATTAATTAAAGTTTCCATTAAATTCTCTTTTTAAAAAGCACAGGATTGTGGATCCCCAGGGTTTTTTCTAACCCTTGAAATCATAAACAAGAGAATGCATAACTAAACATTGTACCTTATCTTGTGAAGAATAATTAAGCCAGTGGATGCATTGCTATGAAGGAAAATATTTTTTCTTCCAAAATACTCTTTTTTTTTCCCTCCCCTACAAACCTTAGGAAAAAGAAAGGGTTTTTTGGGTTCCCCCTACCGCAATAGAGGAACAGACACCAGAAGTAATGTTTTAAACACAGATGTACACCTATGTATGCCTGTTTGTGTGCACTCTGTTTGGGGTTTATATGCCATACATTTTTAAGAAAAGATAAAGAAGTGAAAGCACGACTTATGTTGTTTTAGATTTGAACTGATGTGGTCTACCTAGAAGTTCCAGCCATATAATATTTGAGAGATTGTGGAAAAATAAAAACAGCAAGTGGCCTTTTAGGTAACCCATAATTAAAAGCAATTTTGAGCTGTCTTTTCAGGGAAGCTACCCAGGGGAAGTATTTGCTACCTGTTTGACCTTCACAATTGTGAGTCCTTGGCAGTGTCAGCGACCCTCTGAACTGAATTCAAAACTAATCTCTAACAGAAAAAGAGAAACAGAATTCATGCAAATCATATTAATTCCAACATTTCCCCAGTGAGCTGGGTATAAACTACAGCCTAATTAAATATTTTTTAACGATGTGAGTAATTTTTGCCAAGGGGCGGATTCAGGCGAAAATTTAATATGAGATCACAAAAGCTGTTCCCAGCGTTGATTCTGTAAATTAATGACTATCTGCCTTATGATAAAAACATGCTGCCAAGAATGAAAATGAAGTCAGCAAAGCTTGCTCTATTTGTCTAACAACCAAATATACAGAATGCAAAACTTTAAAGGATATGGAAAATTTCCATTGTCTGTATAAAGATGCATGACACTGGCAGCATAAAACTACGTTATGTTATACAAGATTATCAATTCTTATTAGGTATCACAAATATAGCATTTACTAGTGTTAGCTATGAACTTTAGTGAGACAGTGCCAAGCACCAACATCAAGATCCTGAGAGGTATTCTTTTATGTGTGGGTAGGATAATGTGTTAAGACCATTTCATAAACTGGGTAGCTCTAAGACACACTGAATGTGGCACAATTTCCCAGAGTTGCTTACAAAAATTCATGCATCTTACCTAACACTTAAGAAGACCTTATCATTGCGGTATCTGGGCACCAATCTTAAGTGCTTGTTAGAAAGAAAATCTCATTAAACCAATGTTATTAGTGTTTTCAAATAATAAATGCACAAACATTAAAACTATGATCAAGAGAAACTGTATAAAGGAACAGGAATTACTCAAGCATCAGTCTGTCCAGATTTTTATCATGATTTGGAAATTAAACAATAAGCCTTACGTGTAAAAGGCTGCTTTATAAAGTATAGTATTAGATCAGATATTGAAGATATTCAAATGCAAAATCCTCTGTTTAACCAATAAAAGACTCCATGCTCTTTGTTCTTCTCATGCTAACCTAACTTGTAACAAGACAGACAGTTAACACCAAGGAATTACAAAGCACCTCCAGATGACAGGTGACCAGGACTTCGGTAGCACCCTGGTCAAGAGGCCAGCCCATTGTAAGGGCTTTGCAGCCTTATTTATTTAAATTTCTGCCAGTGTTGGCCACTGAGACTGAATTTACAGCTTTTCAATTAAAAGGTCATTCTGTGCTAACTAGCACGCCATTGCCTCATTATAATCATAAAATTAGTGAGAAAAGACTAGCATGAATAATATGAAGGAGCCAATCTGAAAGGTGAAGAGGCGTGATTTTCTTGCTTCATCAGAGATGGGAATAAAGCTTGCTGTTTAGAAACAAGTATTTTGCTTATAGTACATAAAAGAAACACTTTACCATTTCTTTCTACTTCAGAACAAATAAATCGGTCATTTTCTGTAAATTAAGCCTGACAGATGAAAGGATGGTTTACAACTGCTGAACAGTAAGCTTGGGCACAGCTTCATATGATACGAAATGTCTGTGTGAGATTTAAAGTTTCAAAGCATTGCAATAGGACACTTATACTTCTTAATTTGAGCGTAGCCATATTACATCTTTTCGTAAGCCTAATTATTTAAAGTTTTTAAATAGAAACAATAACTTAGAGAAACAGTTAATATGAAATACATCTTCAAGTATTAGTTAATTTACTATTGAAAATTGAGAATGTCATTGAAACTTCAATGGGCCTGTGAACACGCCGCAAATTAGGAGTCATTGAATACAGAAATGCAAACTACGCAACGGATGAGGACTTTTGCAACTCGCCTCAAAACACTGAAAGAAACTACTCAATCTACCATATACAAGCCACAGAATGTGTAGTCTTCCTAGTAGCCATGAAACTCTACAACATGCACACATAGAGAAAAAAAACCAAAACAAAACCCACAAAAATGTCATACACTTTAGAATAATGAAAATGTTTCGAACTCACAATTTAAAATATTTTTTACTGAATGAAAACTTGGAAGTCATCCTAGTTTCAGTCTGAAAGTACAGATCATCAATAAGGAAAAATTACTAATTTTTGCTCAACACTGGTAATAAGTTGTAAGCTACTAGAACAGGAAAAGTAAGCTGGAGAGCATGAAAAAATTTTCAGGAAGAACACTTAGAGATTACAGCCAAACACTTTAATGCCCTCCATTCTCCGTAGTAACCTGATCTGTGTTCAGACCATAACCCACTCTCCAAGAACTTTGCTCTCTTCTAGATGAACTCATCCTGTACTCAGCAGCCACTGATGAACACACACACAGGCATATCGTGTTAGTGGCAGCCCTGACCTGCTGCTTTGGATGACCTGCTGGAGTAGCTTAAAGAGACATGCCTTTGCTCAAATTGAGAGGCTGAGGTCCTTTGCTTAATGTAGTCCAACCGAAAACGTGTTTTGAATTATGCTCTCACTCGTTTTATTTTCCAGAAATGGAGACAGTCTTTAAGGGGATTTGTTGCATGTGTGAAATAGCCAGAAACTTGCCCATGGATTTTCCCACACCACAAAAGAAAAAAAAAAAAAAGGGCATGGAACACGAAATTCAAGTTTCCAAGACCCCTGCTACTGAATCTCCCCCTCTGGAGAAACCAGCTGCAGAAGACAAACAAAAAGAAAATCTAGTAATTTATTTCCTACATTGCACAGGATCTTATGGAGACCTTCAGTCTATAATAGCACATGAAATGAGAGTTGATGATGTAACGTACAGAGGGAAAGGAAGAAATCTCCTGTCTATTTACAGATTTTATATTATGCAGCTGTAGCTGAGAGATCTTGTGATAAAAGCATGCCAATATTTACTGCTCTGTGCATCACAAATCCCCAAATATATGATTAAATAGAAGTAAATTTGATAAAAACAATAAAAACATTCAAAAGACTAGTGTAAGTTAGGTGTCTACAGACCTCTGAGAATTAATCAGCTGATTTTAAAGCCCTGTGTAACTAAAGATACGCAGCAGATAATTTCAGTTGTGCAGTTCAATTTAGAGGTAGAAAAATACAGATGCATAATTTCAAAAAAGAAATATAAATCAGGCCTAAGTCCTTTGGGAGTACTAACTCTAGAATAAATAGCTCGGCCAAATAACAAATA
>VZTF01003171.1:394814-426724 GCA_013397755.1 Cnemophilus loriae
AAACGCTAAAAAAACAAATGAGAAATTTACTTGGGGTAAAAACTTTCTGCAAAACAGTATAGCTGTATAATGAAAGATGAGCAAGTATAAAAATTCCTAATACTTTTTCCCCCATCTTTATTTAAATGAACAGGCTCTTAAAATAAATTTGATGTTTTCAAATGCTAACCAATTTTTATGATTTGTAGATAAGGTACCTCTTAACCCCTGATGTCTGATGCTATCCTCATTTAATTGCAATGTAAATTAAAACCACATGAAAACCTTGGTTGTAAACATTATAGTAAATTATAATCATGCATGTGAGTGTAATTCAGATAGCAATAACTGAGCAAATACCATGCAGGAAAACATTCCACACTGTCCATTTTTAATGAAAGAATACACATTTGTGCTTGTGGAGTCCAAATGAAGGACAGTTGGAAGCCTCTAGTATATTTGGTTAGTCTCACAACACAGGGCAGCAAAATGCAATGGAAGTTTTCCTGCAATGGTAAGATAATAACAACCTCTGAACTCACTATCCCCTGTTGGGAGAGAGGTGAATCAGCCCCCTTGATAGCTAGCTGAATTCTCAGCAACATCACCAGGGGTGTTGAACTATACGGATTTAAATTATGGACAATTTCCCATAGGGAATAATATGAAACTTTTGTATCAAATACAATTTTCTAAGCAGAACAAGTAAACTTGAACCTTTATCAAGTAAAAACAGAGCACATCAGTGCTCCGTATCACAAACTAATTTTTTTGGTACTAAATTAATGCATTTCAACAAATGAAGAAAGTAAAAGGATGAAAGAAATTACAAAATATGGGCAGAACTGCCACTATAGGGCTGTGACTGAGCCCAGTTCTAGTTAAGATTTTCCTCCCCAGGCAGCTTCATCACTTCATGTGCTGCTGCATCTAAGAGATCAGATACATGCAGTAGAGCAGTATAACGGTTTATCAGCAAGTGTCTTGGATGGATTTACATCATTCCACATGCAAGGTAATAAACAGATACAATCTATTTAAAAGAATAAATAGGTTTGGAACAGACCGAGATGTTGCAGATACATACACACACACACATACATAACGTACATATGATACTGCTGCATTTGTGTCCATGTGAGTATTAAGATGTGTCCCTCTGTATTTAAATGCAAATGATACTATTTTTATTCTCTAATAGATAAAAATAAGCCCTTTTAGTTCTATAGCTCCAACTAAGCAGGCCTAGGGCATAAAAAGTAATTCAGAGCAGAAAAGCTTTTATTATGTGTGACTGGATGAGGCAGAAAGGGAATCCTCCCTTCATTTGATGTTGCCCCAGTACATAGAATGCAGTTCTATTTGTGGAATGTGAGTGGCCATACAGTCCCTCTTGTCCTCCCTATCTTGAACTGTGTTGGGTGAACTCTTTCTTGTTTATCAGCATATTGGTGTTCCACATAAAAAGCCTCCACTGAAACCACAGTATAATTTGAGTGTAAACAAAGAATTTCAATTGTACCAAGTTGTACTCTAGGCTCCGACATAAGCAGTCATACCTTACATGTTATCAGCATTTTAATGTATATTCACTGACTTACTATACTTTTAATTTCTAAAATGTGTATTTTTTTTCCAAAGGAAAAGGATTTTACAGCACATTTTGTAGGCTAAAGACAGAAGTAGAGAAAAGTTAATTCAGTTTAAGCCAAAGGGAACAAAAAATTCGGGTGTTTCTCTTTTATATTGTTAGGAGATATCTATATATAAACATCTGTGTGTGCATGCAAGGACATGCACTTTTCTTGAGCTCAGTGGCTGAGAAAATGAGTGAGTAAGAGGTCTTCTCCATGCAGATCTACTGATGAAGTGCAGAAGGTAAAATCTCTGTCACCCCCCCAGGGATTCACAGGGAGAGGGGAGCTTACACACTCTCTGCTGTGCAATTGAAGTGTAGTTCAGAATACATTTCCAGAATGCTGTATGTTCTTTAAGATTTTTCTCTCCTGAGTATATTTCTGAAGGCTTCTGATGGATTTTGCCTTCCTCCAACCTGTAATCTCAGTTTTACACCAACAGTGAAAAATCCAATAATTTAGAAGTATACTTAGATTTTATTAAAATGCCAGCTTGCCCCTGGTGTCCAGCACAAACATAAGGCTCAATGCAATGAGCTGTGAGAATAAATTGCAATCAAAAGATCTGAGATAGCTCATGAACCATAACCGTGTAAGACGGAAGGAGAGATTGTATCCACTCACCATGTGATGTCTTGTCTTGGAGTGGCAGGATGAGAAGAATCAGGTGGGTTGGGGAAAAGATGTCAAACTCAGAGTGTTAGAATAAAAATGGCCCATGCTGACTAATGTTTATAGATCAGAACAAGTAATTTAAGGTACTGGAAGAGTATAAGTGTCTCATATTTCAGAGATGACGAAGAGAGAAGATATAGCCATTTCTTAAATGAGCCTAATAAAGCTCCTCCTATGCCCTTCTTTGTTTTCACTCTGTAAGCCTCTGCTGATGGGGTGCTTACAGCTGCATGAAGTTACAGCTATTGCTAACAGCCAGAGAATGTTTGAGAGTAAGATTTGAAAGAATGAAATTCAGTCTACTAAGTTATCACATTGATTAGCAAGGTTATCAAGATGATTTTTTAAAGTTGAAAGTTTTAATAATTTACCGGCAACAGATGAAAAGTTCTTATTTTCACCTGCTGCTGAGCCAGTAAAAAGCAGCTGTGAAGAAATTTGCTTTCATGTTTTAACTCTAGGTAAAGATCAAACGTGGCAAAATTTCAGCCAAAATATGCTATTTCAAAAACATATGAAGACATTATTTAGAATACCCTGACTGATTTACCTAAGTATATTAGATAAAGCTAAAAGATTTGCTACAATTTCCATTTACTCTTGACATGAGCACATACAGAAAAACATAGGTACAATTATATCAGAAAAAGACATAGCCCAAAATCCTGGAGTCATAATCTTAGAGGCCTATCCTACAGCAAATATTGTGAGACACAATATACAAGACACAGTTTTGTGTATAGGTTTCAGTAATTTATCTTTGTCTACATATCTGATTTTTTTTTTTCAGATCAAAAAATCACAGAATGAGTCAGGTTGGAAGGGCCCACAGTGGGCCGCCTGGTCCAACCCCTCTGCTGAAGCAGGGTTGTCCTAGAGCACATGGGACAGGATTGTGTCCAGGCAGATGTTCAGTATCTCCAGTGAGGGAGACTCCATCACTCTCTGAGCAATTTGTCCCAGTGTGTGGTGACTCACACAGTAGAGAGGTGGAACTTCCTGGGCACGAGTTTCTGACAATTGCCTCTTGTTCTACTGCTTGGCACCATCAAGAAGAACTTGGCTCCATCCTCTGTACACTCTCCCTTTAGATATTTATACACATTAATGAGGACCCCTCTCAGTCACCTTTTCTCAGGGCTGAACAGGCTCAACTCTCTCAGCCCGTCCTTGTAAGAGAGATGCTCCAGTCCCTCAACCATCTTCATAGCCTCTGCTGGACCTGCTTCAGCAGCTCCATGTCTCAATCATCCTGAGGAGCCCAGAACAGGACACAGCACTCCAGCTGTGGCCTCATGAGGGCTGAATTGAGGGGTAGGATCACCTTCCTTGATCTGCTGGCAATGCTCTTCCCAATGCACCCCAGGATACCACTGGCCTTCTTGGCCCCAAGGGCATTGCTGGCTCATGGGCAGCTCGTTGTCCATCAGGACCCCAAGGTCCTTCTCCTCAGAGCTGCTTTGCAGCAGCTCAGCCCNCCTCACACCCTGAGTTTGCCTGTGAGGATGTTGTGAGAAGCATTGTCAGAAGCCTTGCTGAAGTCAAAGCAGACAAAATCCACTGATCTCCCTTCATCCATCCAGGTAGTCGGTTCATCACAGAAGTCAATCAGGTTGGAAAAGCATGATTTACCTGTAGTGAATCCATGCTGACTACTCCTGATCACCTTCTTGTCATCCAGATGGATGTCTCCAGAATGAGGCATTTCATCAGCTTTCCAGGGATTGAAGCGAGGCTGACTGACTAGTAATTCCCTGAGTCCTCCTTCTTGCCCTTCTTGAAGACTGGAGTGACATTTGCTTTCCTCCAGTCCTCAGGTGCCTCTCCTGATCTCTATGACCTCTCAAAGCTGATTGTGAGTGGCCTCGCTATGGTGTCCGCCAGCTCCTTCAGCACTTGTGGATGCTTCCCGTCAGGGCCCATAGACTTGTGGATGTCTAATCTGTTTAGGTGTTCTCTGGCCCAAACCTGCTTAACCAAGGGAAAATCTTCCTTTCAACATGCCTTTACTCTGATCTCCTAGGTCAGAGACCAGGTATAACTTTGGTTGAACAACTAGAACTAAACCAAGTTTAAATGGTTATCACTGCCTTAAAAAAAAAAAGTCAAATAACTATAAGACATTAAATAAATATGGCTTCTTTAGTGTAGCCAGTGTGGAGAAAAATAACACTAGAAATAATTGCATTCCCTTCCATGGATTTAGGACAATTACACGATCGTGAAATATATCTGTATACACGGCTTTCAGAAGAATCCTAACAAAACCCATACTTTTGCCATATCTATTGCCACTGTAAAGAATCACTTTGAAATGCCTGATCTCACTGTCATACACCCTCTACCTCCTCAACTGAGTCTCACACTGTTCTACTTTTGTGCTGAAATGTCTTCGTGTTGGTAGGAAAGACAGTGATACAGTGATTCCTAGTTACTAAGTTTTGTTAGCAGTTGGCCATGCAGTCACAAATGTTTATGATTCTGGTAGAACAAGTTAAAATCCCATTTAGGTCTGAGAGTAGCTCATCTGTTTGTCAGTGCTGACTAGCTGAAATGGTGCTGGAGTTAATGCCCTGAATTGCAGTATACTAAGCATGCATGAAAAGATGGGGATAACTAAGTGAAAGAAATGGGATCTTGTAATACACTAAATTACAGTAGCGCTATAGAGTTTTTTGCTAAGTTATATACAACCTTTCCCAGTACAACAAAAAAGCAACCTCCACCTACATTTTCAGCAAATAGTTCTTGCAAAAAGGCTATCCTCCTTTTCACATTGAGGCACCTCTGACCAACAGCATCCAGCACATGAAAGCTAGCTTTACTGCAGTGCTATTCACAGAACGGGCACACGTGAATTGTTGTGCACTTGAAACTATTCTCAACAGAAAATCACCCAGTATAAGACTCAAAACTTTTTATATCCTGAGTAATTACAAATAATTTCTAAACTGCAATGTTTTTACATGTTTTTGGGTATTTTGCTTCATTTCTCTGTTACTCATTTTGTTGCGAAAAATGACCTCATTAATTTCCTTCACATTACTTCTGTTTATTCCATTAAGATGATAAAACCATCACAGGAGAGATTTTCAGGTAGAACACAACTATATATAGTGCCTGGCATGAAGATGTCCAAAAATTTGGAGGCTGCTGGCACTGCTGTAAAAGAAACAAAAATCTAGTAATAGAAAATACATTGTGTTGTCCAAGGTGGGAGTCAGAAAGCTTGATTCCATTGTGCAAATTCTTTTAAGGTACAGTTTCCAGTTTTGTTCGTCCATGCACCTACTCTTTTACAAAAAATTATAATGACATCACAGTTCTTGTGGTTTGTGTTACAATGGGACGATAAAATTGTAGCAATTCATGAGAGCAAAAGCTACAAAGAAAATCAACAAACAGAAAAGGAAAGTCTTTAGTTGTAAGAACCTACAAATAAATTAAACCTTGCCCAAGATATATTGATTTTCTGTGGCCTTGTCTATGGAATAATGTCAGGCATGCCTGACAATCCATTAGATTCAGAAGGCAAAAACTACTTATAAATACTATTTCGCTTCCATCTTAAGAAATATGCTGGTATCAGACCTCATCTGCCATGGTGTAAGTCAGAAACAATTTCCCAAAACTCTTCAAAATGGAGTTATAAACATAAGGATTAAAATCAAAGCAGATTTTAATGTAAGGTATGAGTTAAATTAAAATGATCAAGACCCGTACTTTTTGTATGAATTAAAATTTCCTGACTTCTTTACAATGTCAGCATCTTAATCAAAATAGGCAGTTTCAGGAATGAAATTAAACAATAATCACCGTAATAAATTATGTGCTTAGATTGCAAGAATATGGTTTTTACTTAATACTTCCTAAACTAGCAAAATACAATACTTATAACTGTTAGTAGACATAAGCAAGAGACTATCAGGAGATACAGATGATTAAGAAAAAAAACAGCTTTACAACTACTGCTGTCAATAATGAAAAGCCATCAAAATAACAATCATAAATTCTCAATAATTTTTCTATTAAAAATTCTCATCATATCATTTTTACTTTACATATTTTTTTCTGTTTTTATTTTCAATACAAAAACTATTTCAAAGGTACAAATAAGTTTTACATCTAGTTCCCCCTTGATTTACAGATGCTTGATTCAAGCCTATAATCAAAGCAATTATATTACCACGAACGGATCTCTCTGCCTACACTGCAGGCAGAAAAACAAAAGTGGGGAAAGACAAACAAAAGACAGACAAAAAACTTTTGACAGAAACAAAGAACAGATGGAAGAATGTAGCTTATTCTTAAATGTGTTTGGTTTAAACTTTTCTGTCTACCTGTCCTAATGACAATTCAGTTGCAGACAGAAAAATCACCTCTGAATGCTTCCAACATTTTAGAGTTATTAGTTTTATAATTTTATATGCTTTGAAAATGGCTATCTACATACAGCAAATGTGGAGAGCTATGAGGCAGCTTAGAATTTTCTGTGTGATGAAGTGTACAGCCAAAAGACCCTACTGAGATTATGTTGGTTGAGTAAGGTTTCGACATTTTTATTGCTTATGCAGTATTAGGTCATAATTTTCCATAGGTTGTTCATACTAGATTGTTTGCATACATAATTTTGCTTACAGGGTTAGGCATTCAATCTGTAGGTATTTCTTAGGTTCCGTATCATAAAATGACACTTAGTCAGGTCTAGTTGTCAATGCAGTGGAGAGAGACTAGAGACAACTATTCACAGGTGCTCAAGAGGAGTGAATTGTCCTTCCTCTTTGACTACTTTGCAATTTAGACTTAGACTTCGACTAGATGACTGCTCTTCAGACAGCTGGAGCTGAGGGGTTAATTCTCTCTCTGCTGTTCAATAGAGAGAGACCTTTCCTGACCTGCTAAGCAGAAAATACAGAAGGCCTCCCTTCTGAGACTTGTCTTTGTAGGTAAATTCCATGCTTGAGACTACAGAAGAAGGTAAAAAAAAAGAGCTTCCTACGTAGACTTCTATAATTCAGTATCAATTTAAAGCAATAAATGAAAATACTTCACATTTAATAACATATTACTTTTGTTTGCTCTGACTGAAATATCAGCTTAGATGGCACAATGACATGACTTATAAAACTACTGAATTTTGAAATTTTGTGGTGTATGTGACAGTATCCATCTCAGCTGAATAATTACATCATGCTATTTGGGTGAGGGACAGGGGGCAGGAGAAGGGAAGAAGCAGAATGAAGAAAGTTGCTTGAGAATTTGCTTCCAAAATCAAATTCCTTTACATAACTTGTTATTACAGCGGCCAAATACAAGAAAGTTTGCAGTACTACATAGTAGTCAGTACAACAAGTGAATCAATTGAAGACAAGCATTAAAAGAGTTATTTGCTAATGGGCACCATGCCAGGGTTACTCATGCAATGCTGCCTGCAGAATTCCTAAGCTGAGTTCAGAAGATACAGATCGATGCACCTCCAAAGAGAGTCTATATCAATCTCCATTTCATTCATTAGCTTCCACTCTGAGCTGGTAGGCTGCTAGTTAACTCTTTAATGTGGGAGAAACTGTCAGTGTAAAGGCCACTGGGACACACACTCTTCTCTGCTGTACTTGACCTGTCGATATTTCTTGAGGCACACTGTTTAAACTGGTACAGCTAATGGCAAAATGGGGATCTGTGAGGCTTGGAGAGGCTTTCCTGGCTTTATATTGGCTTATCATCCTACAGTAAACATTAGTAAATGCATCCCGACAAAGTATTCCTATTTGTGTCCTCTTGCATATGAATAACAGGCCTCAGATGAAATAACTCAAACAACTCTGTCCCTGAAATCAAAGACAGCTTAAATAATAAATAATGCTAATTTGAGAAATTAGCACATTGAGATATCATGCAAATGAACTAGAGGCAACTGACATTTGGTTACTAATTAAATTGTTCTAATGTCCCAGAAAGACAGAATGAGAGAGCTATAGCAGTAAAGTTAGAATTCAGTTTCACTTTGAATTCTTTTGGCTGTAAGTTCATCGTAAAATTGTGTAGAAATCCAGCAGGTACAGGACATGATTGATGCATAAACCATTTAGAATACTTCTGAAAGTGCAAATATGAGATCTAACATATAAAGGTATAATTACTAAAACAAAGAACAATCTCAAACCACCCAGACTTTTGGGCTTTGCTATTTTCTTTCTACAAATATTGAATGTACTAATTTCCCTTGCCTTGCTGCTGAATAAAATCAATTTCCTCAGCAGAGCTGAACTCTCTTTTGTTTAAGGTTAGATGCAAAGTTGATATGCATCCTTAGATATAATGTAAAATCCTGGAATATTTAGAACTACGTCACTGTGCGAACCCACAGCTGTTAGGGATTCATTATTTGACAATCAGTGCTCTCCAAACAATAACCAACATGCTTGGAATTAGCTAAAGGGGAAAAAAGCTTCACATTATTTTAAAACTCTAGACAAATTGTTTGTATACAAATTTTGATAATAACACCTGCTTTTTCTCTCTTGGCCAATACAATCCACGGAGAATCTTAGCTCCAACAATTTCCCAGCAGAATTGTCAAACATATGTATTTGTATTTCATTACTTGGGTAATAGCTGATTTGCCAAGTTCATTTACTACTAGTTGCTCCTCAAACATCTCAGTGGGATAATTAAGGAATACTAAGAACTGAAACTGTAGTACGTTCGGTGGGGGCTCAAGCAATTGCCCAAATCCCACTTCTGATTAAACTGCTGTCCAGAATTAAATATTCAATAACTGAAATTCTGTTTTCTTCCCTTACTCTGAGCAACTTATTATCAAGCAGATAGAATAACTCCCTGTTTTATGCAATAGAGATGAAAAAGCTCACTGCACCGCTCAAACCAATTCTAATCCCTCACGAGCCTACAAGAATGGTATTTAAACTGAAAATTGACTGCGTAATGGACTAAGTGGTGCCTTCTGTTCTAATGGTTCAATATGTTGGCATTAAAACAAACAAAAGCACATTGATACCCAATGCCTGAACTGGGGAGATTAAACAAGTGGGGGGATAAGGTTTAACAGTAGGAAGGCAATTAAAAATCCTTTCTATCTGAGGGTCTATCTGAAATATAAAGCTGCTGACAGTGAAATGCATGCTTCCATTAATTCTGCAGAAAACACGGGTATGTTCTTGGACTTGCTTTGTTCTAATTACACTGCACAGGGGCTGCACAAGAAAAAAACTTTTCAGCCTGAGATTCCCACAGTGAAGTCTCCAGTGGGAATATTCTGGTTCAACTTCATAGCTCAAAATTTTGTCTGGCATCTCTTTCATTATTACCTGCTGTGGGCACATTATGGTCTAACATCCACAGGGTAAAAGTCAGGCAAGATTTCTTCTCCTGTTTTCATGCCTCTTCCCTCATGTCATTAGCCACAGGAGAAAATTTGGCTTCTAGGTTTTACAACAATTATGAGAGAGGTGCAAATCTCCAAATTATTATGGGTATAACAACAATCACTGCCTCTAACTCAGGCTGTCTAACACTTGCCATTGTTCACTTTCGTGCTCCAGTACACATTACTCTTCTAAACTCTAATCATTTGGACTGACGTTTTCCCTGCCAAGGAGAGTTGCATTTCTAAACTGCCATAGGAAAGGTGCCATGCCATATGAATTACCCATCTGATATGATGTCTTTGTTACATTTTGGAGAAGTCATACAAAACTCCACGAAGGGCATTTTTCTATTTCTTTTTGACATTCATATTAGAGATAAGCATAACATTTCCTAAAAAGCAGAATGACTACAAGCCTTCTGATGCTAAACAGAAGAAAACACCCCTTCAAATAATAAATAAGCATCAACAGAGAATATCTAAATTAATGTCTCACTCTCTAATCACACACATTCATGGACACAAGAAAACATGAGTAAAAACTACTAACTCTTGGAAAGTTGATGGGTATACTGTCGTACAGGTGTTTCATACACTTGAACTTGAGTATTCAGAGCACAAGCATATTCAGAGTTTGGAATTCTTAGGTCCAGTGAAGTTGCTGGTGCCAATGGATATTGAGCAAGGCTGCTGACACGTTGAGAACAGTGTGTAGGAAATATAAAGTGGATGGAGGACTTAGTGTTTGGGGCTTCAGGGATTACAAAGATAATTGTGGATCAATTCTGCCAAATGATTTGAAGTAACTTAAGCCTGCCATCAGTACTTTAATTGTTTTTATAACTGAACTTGAGAGTGCACTTAGTGCAATGAATGATTTGATAACACCTGGTTGAAATGCCCTGTCCATTAGTTGCGTATCATCTCTCACTTTTATTAAGCTGGTTAGTGTACTGCTCCACTCATTTAAGACCCAAGATTTATGTTAGAAAGAGATTTTTACAAGTGTCTGTTGAAAAAAATATCTCTTAGTAGGATTAGAACGGTAAATGTATAAAAAGAGTAGCCTTTCTATCTGAATCTTTCCATATTTATGTTTGTAAGCAATAGCATAAATTTAATAAAAAGTATTGTCTTATTCCTTTACACCAAGCAATGCTAATCTTTGTATACAGGAAAGAAAATTAACTAAGTAAAAACTGAATTCTTTATTCCTTCACAAAAAATCAATAAACTGTTTTGTAGCACAGCAACCAGCTGTAAGTCTGTGAAATGTTGTTGTTCTTGAAGTAAAACCACTTACTTGACTGCTGGCAATTATAAAGGCTAGAGGAAAATTTGGTAAGAAAACCCTGCCTGGGTGGTTTTCTCTGTTTTCTTTAGTCTGTGAAGAAGCGCAGGAGCACAGCTACATCTAACCACCTCTATCTCTCTTTCTGTAAGATATGACCTATCAAAATCCCACAGTGTGTCAAACTGACGAACACAAGTGCAATACGTTTTCATGCACAGTCTCAAAACTCAGGATGTTGCCTATGGTGAAGAACTGGAGAGATAATTAATCAATGGAAATTCCAAAATGCAATCAATCTCACTGACAACTTCTCCAAAAGCTGGCTCCAGCCTGTAGCTGGAATGCTGACAGGCAAAAAGACTTGGATACCTCTGGGCTAAGATTGTTGCAACACCTGCTTGCCATGGTACCTTTCAGGTTGGACGAAAGCATCTGTACACAATGCAGGCCAATATGGAAAATAAATTAATTAGCAACGATATGCTTTCTTAACTCACTCAATACAACCTGATGTCTTCCTTTAATACAAACTGCCAGGGCTGCTGTATTGAGAAGCATCATTTGATGAGACTTATCAGTGGCTGTTCTGTAGAGCAAAAAAAGAAACAACTGAGAACTGCCCGTTGTTGCAAAATTTCTACAAAACTACTTTTCTAATAGGCAACCTGAATAATTTCTGTTTTTTTAAAAAAGTAGCAGACCCTAACTGGAGTAAATCGGTCTAGCTTCATTGGTTTCAAAACAGCCATAAAAATTCATACTAGCTAAACACAGAGTTCTATGTTCCCATGAATGACATTAAAGAGATGGTACACTAACAGAAGAAAAAGAGGACTTGAATATGATACTTGTTGAATTAACCTTTAGTGAATGTTTTATAAAATCACTTTCCTTCCTTCCTGCCTACATAAGACCTAAACTCACAAATTAAGTGAGGATGGCATAATCCTAATTGCTAATGCCAACATTAAAGTATTTTTCTTTTTTTTTCTGTATGATTGGCAGTTCAGTTTATTCCAGAATCATTTTATTAGATGTTACTTATTTACAATGATGACTTAAAAAAGAAAACATTTCGGGAAGAGTGAAAGCCACTCGATATTTTGGTAGTGTTCATGGCAGGAAACAGAGAACACTGTCGGAGATTAAAAATTAACAACAGGCAAATCATATTTCTTTTTCATCCATCTTGAGTGAAAACCCCCTGAGATCGGAAGCTCAAACACCATTGGGAAAATTTGAAAAACTGGCTAATTCTGCCATTCATTTAAATTCCAAACCATTTGCTTCTTTGATGGAGAAGTAACACTGAAAAAATCTGCTGATTCGGCTATTGCAGACTTTGAGAGCTCTCTTGCTTTCTTACTTTAGCTCACAGCTAAACATCAAGTTCATTATCAACTGATTAGATTGGCAGTTGTTTAATAAAAAACTATTTTATTAAAACCTTGAATACAGACATACTGGAAAACTTCACCTGTTGGCGATATGCTGGGCTTTTAAAGACGGTGCTAAGAGATGCCAGTGCTTTTTAAAATTGCGCTCTTAGAGAGTCCAGCATATCTTTAAAGAGCTTTCTATGAAAGTCCAATCTGTCTGCTAAGTCTTGGCCTAATACCAGATTAAGTGAGGATCTCAATGTCTCCTTAAAGAAAGATGCCTATGAAATGACAGGGCTGAGAATCAGGCATACAGACAACTGCTTTCATGCTACTGTTATTCTAAAGGAAAAAGACAATAACAAGAGGCAAAAAGAGATAGGACGGAAGACACAGAAGTGTAAGGAAAAGAAAAGCACAGAGGGCTGATGTTCAATTCCTCACCTTGAATCATGCCTACTTGCCCTCAATCTTCCCTGTTTGATGTCATCTGGACACCACAGGGCTGCAGAAAATTTAAGCTTTTCTTCTTGTGTGGAGGAGCAGAATACTGCATTGAAAAACATGGCACGCTGATAGCTCCTCTCTCAGCTTAAAGAAAGAGCCTTCAAAATGGCTTTGCAGGTCTACCCAAAATCATGTGAGAAGATAAAACTTTGCCTAAGCACATGCAAAAGAAGCCATAGGTAGGGGAAATAAACACAGAAAGCTTCCAGCAAAGAATAAGTCCAAATTGCTTGACCCAGTGTAAAGCAGGAGAAAGCTACTATTGATCTTCCCAGTAACCAACAGTGAGGTCTGCAATTAAAGACAAAAAGAAATTAGTAACCTATAAAGCTCTGCACTGAGTGGATGGTCAACGCTTTAGATTCCATTCTTCGGTTTGTGATTGTTACTTGTTGCCATTTCAGCCATTAAATAGCCCACAAAAAGTCATTTAGTCAGTTCTTTAGGCTGCATTTTCTTTGATTGTTGTTTCCTTCTGCCTTAACTGTTTTGAAAGACTTGAAGAAGACAGCAAGGACAAATAGACTTACTGATATGAGCATATATTTCCATAAAATACTAATTGTTTCACTGAAGAGATCCAACGTTATTCTTCTGGAGCAGAATCTTCAAAGAAGTATATGTCTTCATTTAAGAAAAGCATGTCCTATCTCCTCAAATGAGTATGGAACCGAGTTGTAAGATATTGGAAACAGCCGTCTGCGCATACTCTCAAGAACTGTTAAGACTCAGCATTAAAATCTGCATTAAAGATCCTCCCGTATCATCTTATAAACCGTGTTGAGTAAAAACTTGATCACTTTCTTTCACAGTCCATATACCTAGCACTTCTGAGTAAGCAAGCAAAGCAGAGAAGTAGTGACTTGTCATTCTGAAACGAGGCACTAGCCTCACTCCATGCAGAAGTTAAAATGCAAGTGAAACAGATTATTGCAAGAAAAGAATACGTGGTCAGCGGGGGTCTGCACCTGAACTAAGGACAATTAATAACTGCTCACTCAATTCTCTACTTGGTTTTACCACAAGTGTCACCACTGAGGAAGAATGTCAAAATATTATTCAGAAAGATGGCAAATAAATATTGCACAGGCAAATTTAATTCTAAGACTACCTGACTTCTGAATGCTTGGTTTTGTTACTTTATTATTCTAATAACGTCTGGAGTTACCTAAGCTTTATATCTGAAGACAGAGTCCTAGACAGATAAACAGACATTGATTGATACCAGTCCTCAGCAGTTTTCTTGGCAACATTGCTGAGCGACATTTGTTTATTTCTTTATTATCATTCATTGCCTGATAGGCCAGCCTGCTTATCAGTCATCCCATGCTCCTTTCTCTTAATTAGAGAGATCAAATACACCACCACAAATTCCCTCCTTGACCATCCACAGCCACCACTCAGCAGCAATGCCTCAGCACAGAAGGAAAAAGAGTGGATTGGCTGATAAGAGAGAGGCTCAGATCCTGCAATGATTTTCTTACAGGTTTACCAACCAAGCGCAACAGGAATGAGTGAAGAGATCAAAGACACTGACTGTGGTTGATCAGGGCAGGTGTTTGTGGTGATGTTTTCAACAGATGGAGGTTCCTGTGAGAGAAGAAAAGAGACCCAGGTTATACCAGCCAAATGTGATGATTCCTCAACCAGAACCACTGCAATCAGTTACATTTTTCTCCCTGTTGTAAAGTGAGGTGCATGCACACACACAGTTTTATCCATTTGCATCCTAAAGAGAAGGAATGTTATCCTTTTGGAGAAGAAGAACAGATGCAAAAAGAATGAGAGAACTTTACGGTGCCACTTTCATAACAGAGTTCTGTTGTTTTGGAGTGATTTATTTCTGAAGAGGAAAAAAATGTAAAGAACTTGGAACACAAAAGTACCTTCTCATCAAGGGTTGTCTATCGTTTCATGAATCACATGTGATGGATGAGATTTATGAATTAGAATCTGCGTCAAAAGATTTACAGCATTCTAAATTAGTTATGGCATCTTCTCGTCTGTGAGCATAAACTTTCAACAAAATATCTATATCACCGTCACAGAAGCATGGCCAACCCAGTTCTTTCATTTCACTGCAGCACACCCAGACCCTGTCACAGCGTTTGATGAATTCTTGAAGGAATGGGCTTCAGATCAATTAAAATAAACACTACAAGCTGATTTATCAAATCTTTTCTGAATGCTCTCAGAAAATGTCAAAAATCTGATCCATTGACAGAGAAGAGTCAGAGAATCGAGGCAGCCTATGGGATCACAAGACCTTTTCAAAACCATCATAAATCACTACAGAAAACAAATGGGGCACCATGTGATAAGATTTTGTCTGACAGCTTTGCCTCAAGAAGACATATACGAGATAAATGGATACCTTCGTCTGTGCCCAATTGTCAGTTTACAAAGTTCCAAGTTGTCAAGTTGTGAAATATACCACATCCAAAATAATATACCTTTTTGGATATCCAATAGCATGATTTAAGAAACCTCTCACTCTATTTCTTTGTAGCAATTTTAAAAGTACTTCTGCAGACAGAAATACTTGAGAAAAGACAGGTAGAAAGACAGGAAGGCTGGCAGACAGACATGTCAAATATTACCTAGCACAGTAGTTCTAGTATTGCAGTCTATCTAAAATAATTAAGTCCCTCTTTTAATGCATTTTAAAAACTATTTGAATTACTATAACTTCAATCACAATAAGCTCTGATATTGCTGTTGAATTGTTCTCTTTCATGCAGATTCTGAACATATTCAAAATAATGAAGGAATATGTAAATATTCCTCAGGTATTAGCTGGACTCTAGAAAATGCCTTTGCTAATGAGACATAAGGTTAGGAAAATCAACACAAATATTCAGGTATCAGAAAACAAATGGATCTGATGCTGAATTATGAACGTGGGCAGCTATCCATTCTGGTGGTTGGAAGTCTATTATCAATGCTAGTGATAATGATTGGAGCCTGATTTTAACTAGTTAAAGAAACAAATTTTAACATGTTAAAGAAACAAATGGTATCATTTACAAGTGGTTATGGACACAGAAGATTTTCAAAATTTAAAACATTTTCAACACTTCAAAATTTGTTGGGAATTGGTATAGTAAAAAACCTGGGTAGGTATTTTTCATTTTGGATGTAGTCTCTGTTGTCAGCTTTTAAAACACTGGCTTAGCTTTCCTCGATATGTAATAAGACTGCAATCCTTATCACACAGACCATGAAGATATACAGAGAATTTGAAAATACAATTGCAGCCTGTGCTTTTTAATGTTTATCTTTTAAACATTATTTCTGTGCACCTCTAAAATTGCCGTACTTTTTGCAGAAGAAAGTTTACAAATTCAAATTCTGAAGAAAATTCCATTTTTATATAAGTATCTTCCTCAAAGATGCAAAATGTTTCCTATGTCCAGTTTTCATTTTAGGGAGGAAGCAGAATCAAAATCCCTTTAGAACTTGTTTGTTGAAACTATAGTATTGATAATGTACCTAAAGGGCTTTGTGATCTTCACAGTGTCATGAACGAAGAACAGTCTCAAGGGTTCTTTCAAGGGCTCTAGCTAGGACTAATAAAATCAGGTGCAGAGAAAAGTTTGAAAAGTCTTGTTCACCAAGGCCAATGCCTCTTCAAACTCCTTGTGCAAACAAGTGATAATCAGATAAAGACATCAGCACAGCCTAGGTCCTTTCACATCTGATTTCAGACCTTAGCGTGACGAAGGGATAATGTTGGCTTGCTGATGAATGACCTCCCCCACAAGGGCTGTGCAGCAGAGTCCAGGGCCACGCTTCAGCCATTACATTTATTAGAGGCCTTTGACATAACCAGAGAGATGATTAGTCTACATGAAGTCTCCTGCAGGAGTTATACTAAATTGATTCTACTTCTTCTTCTTCAATCCTGTGTGAAATACATGTTTCAGTATCTGTAAGAACTATCTGGAAGAAAAGGAGTAATGAGAATGCCAATCTATGAATAGGAGAACCACTGGAAGTGGGAAAAGGAAAGCAATCTCAGGAACTAGATGCAATCACAATGCATGGTCTTTCTCCAGTGAAGGGTACTTCAGTTATTAAGCTGAATGCACCTCTTTAACATCCCAGCACTGCTCAGATAGAAAATCAGAAGAATTCTTTTCTTTAACCTTTTCTCTCCAAGTCCCTACAGGAAAAAGTTCAGTATCCTACCTACCGTTGGTGCTACACGTCTGCGTTTTGCTAGTTTTGAGTGCCAAGTAAACTCAACTTTGCTGTCAGCCTTTAAGCCATGAAATCATTTAGCACACCTTTGGTGTCACAAAGCATATGTAACAGTATCCATGCACATAAATGCAAAAGAATATTTATCGTCTCCCTTGAGTAGGAATCTATAATTTCTCTTATTTGCTGCATTTGTGCCCCGATCTTCATATAATAAATGGTCTATTCATTTTTAATTAAAATTTAAGTACTAAAATGATGAAGAATGATAGAAATACACTTCCATTATGTGTCGCTTGAAATCGATTTTATTTATGAAAACTTGTAATCTGGAATATCCTACAGTTTATACTTTTAATGAAAATATGCAATATATTAATAAAAGAAAAGAATACATATTTGTATTTATCAACCGTGTCTCAATTTCCTCAATCTGCAGAAAAAGCGGCTGGGTCACTCTGTGGCCTTTCATTGTTCTTGTACTTTGCTAATTGCAGAACTATAACTACAAAATAAACACAAGGATGTAAGTCAGCAAGTGGAGCACTTGAGTTCTTTGCCCTATGGCAAACTCCTTAATTTCGTCATGTTCACTGTAACAATGGCTTTGAATTCATGTACATAGTAAAAGTATACCACAGGACTTTTAATTTCAGAACAACACCCCTAAAAGCATTATTCAAACTTTTGAGGTGCATGGACTAGTAGTACCTGAGCTTAGGAAAAGCTCTTGGCAAATCCCAGTGAAATTTTTTGACAGATTCATCTTTTAGCCTTTGGAAAAGAGAAGGTGCTCCAGGCAAGATATTTGATTAATGCCACAAAAAATAGTGTTGCTGGCACAGCTGGTATGTCGGGAGAAAAATTCATCACTAACTCTGAAACTGCCATGTAATTTTCTCTCAACAGTTCTTTTCCGTACTTGACAGAAGATTTGCACAGGACAAACTAGTTTGACAGAGGACAAGTCAGCCAGCTGTTGAGGTATCTCTAAACATGACAGATCACTATGTTTTAACTCAGATTAATTCACTTATTACAGGTAGACCTAAATCACTGGTCATTGTCAAACCAGTTGTCACAACTAGCAAATCATGTCAGATTTCTGAACAAAAATATTTCAGATCTTAAACAGTTCTTATAACCTCAGCCTGTCTGCTTTTCACACAGCCAAGTAAAGCATTGCAAAATAACCAATGCTGCTCCAGCAGTATTTGTGTTGTTTGTCTGGTATTTAATGGGACCAGAAGGACTTGGAAATTGAGTGCAGATTCTGGTAACTGGCAAAAATAAAGTATTTCCTCCAAGCTGCTTTCCTGCATCCCACCCCAACTCTTTTGTCTCTTTTTTGTTGCTTTTAAAACATTACCTGCTGCCTTAAACTCTTACCCATTTTTGTCACTGTATTTTCAACAGTATAATAAATAAAAAACAACAGGAGTAATTTTAAATATGCCCAACATTGGCTCGCCAGAATTATTAGATTGCTAGATTAGAATGAAAAATCACTGTCAAAATGCGATAGCAGAAATGAGGTCCATATTTAGGGCTGTATTTCAATTAGTTTTCTCTAAGTGATTAGATAATAAAATCAGTAATTCAGATATATTCAACAGACTTTAAAGGCTACAGAGCCTGAAGCATATTTGCAATATCAGAATTATAGACTGTCCCAAATCTGTGCTATTGGATCCAAACCTCCTAGATCGTGGCGAGGTCTGGAAAAAATCTGAATGTTGCCAATGGAGCTCAGGGCTCAGAAGCTTAGGCCAGAACATGCACTGACAGCACAAAACATTTTGCAAACTGAATTCCCTTCTCAGGGTTTTTAGAAATTATGCTTATGTTTTCATGAAAATAGAAGGACTGACCTACCAAAAATCTCTGTCTAAACTCTGAGGGAGAATGCTGGGTCTCAGGAGCAGCAATGAAGTGTGTTATGTGAGCCAAAGAAGTCTTTTTTGCAAAGAAAAATAAATACATTTTTCATTATTGCTAATTAAGTGTCAGTTAAAGGCATCTTAAGATGTGACATGTGAGGTTTTCAAGACAAGACTGGATGAAACATCAAATAACCTGGTGGGATCTCACACCTGACCCTACTTTGAGAGTCAGTCAGAGATCTCCCTGAAGTCCTTTCTACTCTGAATTAACCTGTGATCCTAGCAACATAACTTTCTTTGTTATATTCTTTCTTTACATATAAAGTGCACAGCTCTCTTCACTGCCTACTCTGTAAATGTATATTATATGGTGAAAGTTACCACATCTCACTATTGTCATCGTACAACATACTCAGTGCGTTTCTCCTACAAATCCTCAAAAAGTCCAGTAACAAACACAGCTCATACACCTTCCCTCTGTCAATTTATGTAGGATCAGTCCTCTCTGACCCAGTATCTCCTCTCTGTCAGATCAGATACTAAAAAATTAGTTACCTTTTACTTATTACTCCCTTCTGGCATGAAAGGTAGGTATGCAACACATATTTCAAGAATGATAAATATGTTTCCTCAGCAGTAACAGAGGAATTTAACACAGTTTAAATAAACAAAGGATTATATACTTTAAAGGCACAGAAGGAGAAAAATGCAGTAAATTTATAGATTCTATAGGATTTATGCTTACTGATGAGATTTCTAATAGGATTTTAGTTAGAAACACAAAATTTATATGTGTTTTAGTTAGGGACTAAAATATTTTAGCTTCTTTCTGTCCAGAGATCCATAGCTTCTGTGCTGGAAATACTTCAGTCCCTTAGATAATGGAGGTCTCCTCTCTCATAATACTCTATGTTCAGTTATACTTATGACACGTATATTTTATGCTCCAGCATAAAAGTCCTCCTACTTATCATGTCTAATCATAGGTGAAAAGCTTGTGTGAAGAAGGACTTCAAGGTGGAAGGAGTGTCCTCACTCTTTGCTGCTCCTCGACAGTGTTCCAGGAAGGAGTTGGTTGTTATTAGTCATTTGTGTAAACTGATCTGTTCTGGCTTGGGGTTCTCACTTTATTGCTGATAGAAGCAAACCTGGAAAAGTGGATGTGAAAGGACTTGTTAGATGACTTTTTTTGGTGACTTGGGTATGTATGGACTGGTACACACGCATATTTCGTTTTGCAGAGTTTCAGAGCTCCATCATTCTTGTTATTAAATTATTTCCTTAAGAAGTCCTTCACATTTAAAAGGCTAGAGAACTCCAATCAGGTCTCTGGCTCACAGACATCCAGATCTCCATATATTTAGGAAACTGTAATCACATATAATCCAATGGGTGAGAATAGGGACACATGTCTTTTAAAATCCAGCTATGTTACCTGAAAGGCTGCTTCTTCTAACTGCTTATCTCCCTCCCTACCCTATTCCAGACAAAATTATTCTTCTATCATGCTAGAAAAACAAAGGAACTTTTCCTAAAAGATATTTCAGTTAAATTAAGGAGAGATAGCAAAAACTTACCATTGCTTCTGTGCAAGTAACCAAGTATATATCAAATGAAATTCAGTTGGGAGGGCTCGAATCTGTGGTTTGGCTGGTAGGTTGAACTGGGGTAGTTCTGGCGAGATGATGATGCTGGCAGTCAGCTTACGTGGCAGCCCATTTAACTGGCACAATCAAAGGACTGAAGATGAAATATGTCCACAAATCTAGTGATTCAATGGGCAATTATAATCCACAAGGGATTAACTTTTCTAACTATAACCCCCTCAACAGTGCTTAGCATGAAATTTTCTTTTTTTGTGCTTAGGAAATATATTATCTTGGGGGCCTGTATAACACCAGAAACTGTTCCTTGTCTTTCTGCTAAGTGAATCAAAGTCTTAATGTTACTTCTCATTACAGTCTCATTTATTCAATATTGACTAAAGAAAAGCAC
Source organism: Cnemophilus loriae (assembly GCA_013397755.1). NCBI lineage: Eukaryota > Metazoa > Chordata > Aves > Passeriformes > Corvidae > Cnemophilus > Cnemophilus loriae. The sequence goes on from VZTF01003171.1 coordinate 415,754, forward strand.
CTTAAAGGCCTAAAAAAAAAAAAAAGGAAAAAAAAAGAAAAAAAAAGAAAAAAAGGAAGAAAGAAAGAAAGAAGGCAGAGGAAAGTACTATCTTCAGATATTCTATCTTCTTCTATCTTTTCCTGTTTCTCAAACTCCCTCTCTTTTGGAGGCAGCAAAAGAATGAGGCTGTGGAACTCTAAAGCTGAGGATGGACAGAGGGAAGTGGCACCGAGGTGGAATGACATCAATATAAACAGCACACATAATGAATACATTTTAGCTAAGATATTTGTAGGTATAATGCATAATGTTTTCAACTTATTTAAGAGTTGCTTTAATGCCACTGAAATATTTTACTATATTTTCATTTTGAAGTTCACAAGACAGCAAGCACATGTAGTTTTGGGGGGGGGGTTTGGGTGGGTTTTTAATTTTTTTTTTTATTTTTGTTTGTTTTTTTGTTTTTATATTAAGGTATCTTCTTAAAACAGATGAACCAAAACCCTCCAAGGAAGAAATCAATTAATTAAAAATTACATAAGAACATCTGCTTGCAAGCTGATCAAACTAGAAAGGTGAAAACAACGTCTGCTCTAGTGGAGGGAAGAAAGACGACAGTTTGGGGAATGGGGAAAAGGCAAAATATGGGGTAAATGATAAAGAAGCTGCCAGATTCCATGTCTTGAGTCGTGTTAAAATGTGAACTTAAACACAAAGTTCAGTTCAGTGAAGCAGAAGGACAATTCTCTTCCTTAGATAGAAAAAGATCTTTTTTCATCTGTAGCAGGTGACATATGACTTGTGCAGATGAGCCACTAGCCACTTCAATCCCTATAACTCGAGAAATTCGTCAAGGTCCAGAAACATTGACTTGGATTATTCACACAATCTTGACAAACACTGTAGAGAGCTGTCATTTAGTATAGTTATGTACAAAAAATCAAACAGTATTTAACCAAAAGTAATAATGTTCTTTATAAAAGGACTCCAGCAGCATCACAGAACAAATGCCACAGAGCATAATAACAGGAATGAGCCCCGCTACATGTAATATTTGTTAAATCATATGCACTTAATATTCAAAACTAACATTTTAGAAGACAAAATTTCATGTATTTTCAATTAATATATTCTTTGTTAAAGCTTTTAACGTGGTTGTTATTTTCCCTCTGAGTGAACTCATTTAAGCATATTCTGACTTTAAAAAGGGAATATTTTTAGGGTTTATTTTTTTAGAGTTCAGTTTATCAGACCCTTGGTTTTGCTGGAAAGAGTGAATTTGCTCACATACATAATTGTTTGCAGAATATTTTCTTATATATAGACATTATTTCATGTATATATGAGAAGCTTAGTAAAACTCCATCTTACTGGCTCATAATCTAGCAAGAACTAAGTTCTAACAGCAAGATCTAAAAATACTTTTAAAATGAGAAATGCAATAATGCTGAGCTATTTGACTGCTTCTTAAGTCAAAGGCATTGGAGGCTTTGTTAACCTAAGCATCTCACAGTGTCTCTAGCAAAGTGACATATGTCTCCTTTATTCTCAGGCATCAGATGAGCCTAATTGAAAATAACACAGATTCAGCAGCTGACAGCCTACTGTGGCTGAGAGGGGAACGTTTTTCCCCATTTTAAACTATTCTCTCTTGTATTCTTCCCGCCTTTGGGAAAAGCACTACTCAAACTGATATCATGGTACAGTTTTTGAGACAAAACTGACATTATTTTCATTTAGTTGTGTTACACTTAGTGTTACATTAGGAAACAGGACCCACCAAAATGATGAAACGGCAGCTCCTGTGTGACAATTTTACAAGATGTGCCTTGATTTTTGCTGCAAATGCAGTTATCAGTTGAGAAAGACGCTCTGTTGAAATGAAATGTAGGATGATGTAAGCTTTGTAAGTGAAAAGCGAGCACTACCTTTCAGTGCCCAATGACTTGAAACCTGTGGCTTCTTAAAAGAGAGATGAATCTGAACAAGGCTTATGAGTGACTTTCTAGTTTCCATTTAAAATTCTCCATCTCTTGTATGTCAGCAAAAATTCTCGGGCTTGTCATTGTCACATGAGAAACGGGGCGCTAGCAGACCATTTTTTGTAGACAAGTACTTGTGAGGATTGGAATGTTCGTTTACAGTGAGCACAGGCGTGAATTCTCAGCACACTATTTTGCACACACCTATTTTGCAGTAAGACCCTAAGGATGCCTGAAGAGTGGCTAATACAAACATCATATTTTAACATCAGATCAAAGTTAGGCATCTTAGTTCCCTTGGCTGTATCAGTGGACAGAGAGGGAAGATGCAAAGACCACAAGACAAGCTTCTGCTCTTGTGTTAAAGTACCCTCTTGTCTTCAAGAAAATCCTACTTCATACACCTGAAGTTAAATGCCAAAATGTGAAAATGCTAACCCTATCATGCTTACGACAGCATCCACCCCAGAACTTTGTTGTGAACTGAATAGTTTATTTCCCAGATGCCCAAGGAGAAACACTGTACACTGGGAATGTTACAGCTTGGCAACAGCCATCACAACCATCCTTCTTAAATAATACCAAGGTATTTTTGAGCTCATGGGTGAGTAATTTATTCTGTTTCACTGCAAAGAGTAGTAACAAAAGTTACCAAAAAATCACTACAGCTCTAGAATACAGTATTTATGGTCAGATAAAGCCATGTGGAAACGAAACTATTAGGAAAATATGCCAAGTGCTCTAAGCCAGATTAACTCTACTGTGTCAGCTCTGAAGACACTTTCCCTTTGCTCAGCAATTTTTCGTGGCTACCTGGCTGACACATTGATCCATGTAAGGAAGAGCTCTTTATATACCATCAACAACAGCACAGGTGGAGGTAAATGGCTGTTGTAAACAACTCTAATTAGGTGACTGTGGAAAAGACCTGACATACAGGGAGGAATCCTGGTATAGTATTTACCCATTTTCAGTGCAGTTAAAAGTTATTTCCTGGTCGGACATTTAACTTGGTCAGGAAAACACTCAGCAGTCTAAGCATGTTCAGCAGGGATTCCAAAGTCACTGTTTAAAAAATTGTTGGGTTTGATTTTTTGATTGAAAGTTTTAAGTATCAACGAATAGAACCTGACAGACAAAATATCATAGTAAATATTATGCTGATCTCAGATTGGAACCAGTGTTAACATTGCTTGAACACATTAACAATATTTTTTTTCACAGAGGAGAAATGCACTTAAATATTTCCTTCTTTCTTTTGAGGTATATCAGAAATCAGATTCTGCTACAGAAATAGAAATTGGCCTGTACTTGTATATTCTCTCACAGCACAGTATAGACCAACAAATAACATAATGCAAGAAAACCGAAATAAAAAAATAAAACAAAAAATTAGGCAAACCCTAGAGGACATAAAACCAAAGAGAAATAAATGAGAACAAAAGAGAAAAAGAAAATGATACTAAATTTTGGTGTCTGTTCCTGTCTAAGAGAAGAACCAAAAAATAGAGAAATTCGTCAAAATGTACACGTATCCAATGGTATGCATAAGCTACTATACAAGAGGGAACTGAAATGGACTCTGATCACAACAGATGAAATTCAGTTTTCTAATGCTTAAATAGAATCTCTGAGTGATTAATATATCTTTTTACTCACTTTTGGGCTAATACTATAACAACCTCCTTCTCTATGTCAAGCTAGTTGGATGGTACTTGCCGTGATAGTAAGTGCATACTTTGTAACTGGGACAATTTCGTTACGGGCAGATGGTAGTGTCAATCTAAAGCCCACCTTTATAATGCATTGCATTTCATTCATCTCCTTTGCCAAAAGACTGCAATGTCTAGATGTGGCCAAAAGATGTATATTTAAGCTTAGATATGTTGAGCAATACCAACAGAAGGTGGAGTTCTTAAATTGCAAGTTATGTTGCCTCTTCAATAAGTCTCATTAGTAATTCGAAGAGGTTTTAAACCGTAGACAATAATCTGACTGGTCACCTGTTGTCTCTAATTTATGCCACTTTTCATCCTTGACTGATAAATTCAGATCTTTTTGGAGTTCTACAGTTTTAATATTCATGCTGGAGGGATCCTTGACATCTAAGTTTTATACTCCCCCCAAAATTACAGAATTTTTGGCCTAAGTTTTCATTTCATAGTGTTTAAACTGTAAGATCTCAGAAGCTGCTTTTGTGTTGGTGCGTATTCACTCAACATCTGGCACAATTGACTTGCTTCTTGGTCAATAATTAGGCAATGACACAGTAAACATGATTATGACTATTACTTTGGTTTTGATTAATCACAAACTTGCAGCTTTTCACATTACTAGTGTATTAAAATATTTTGCAGGCCCTCTGAAATGATTTCTGAACTTTTGACTGCACTTTTTTGTGGCTGCATGATTATAATGTTTATAATGTGTATGTATAATAAGAAAACGGTTATATTTTTTTTAAAAATCAAGACAATATGAGCAGAATTACAAATACTAATAACTCAGTAGTAAGGAAAAGCTGTATTCACAAAATAACACTGAAAATGTTGCTATTTCAGCCAGCCTTAACAAATAACTACATGGAGAGATCAACCAGAAAACAGTCTTTTTCTCCTTTCTTCAGCCCATCCCAGGAGCACCTAGCAACATCCCCACAGAAATGTTCTGATGACTTTAACATTTTTAGTTCTGAGACTGATGAAATATGTCCTTTGTACATCTACTGAATGACCGTCTGCCAGAATAGTCCTCTTACCTTTATTCTTAACTCTCCTTCACCTTTGTGATAGCTCTTGGCAATTTGCATAATAAGAAAATGTATAAATATGTAAAAATGTTTCTAATATGCCCTCTGATAAAATAAAAGCATTTTAGTATGGAGAAGCAAGACAAAAATAATAATTACAATACTAGATAATAGAAAAAATAATCCAAAACTAAGCCAAGATCATTCACTATCCATATCTGAAAGCCACGTGAAAAATATGCTGCAATCACACATAGAATTTTTCCTCTTGTAGCAAAAGCACTTTTATTCTTCAGAAAGTGTTAGCACTTGCAACCAAAGGAAAAACAAGAAACAGGATCACTTAAGCAGGCAGTGAGAAATCAAAGACCTTCATTGCTGATTTGAAAGTCATGAACACCTTCTTCACATCCAAAACCAGATCTGTGTGCTGGATGAAACACTTATTTTTGAGCCCTGGACCTGACTGGCTCAAACATATCAGCCAACTTCAATATTTTATTCAGTATATATACAAGGGAGTAATCCGGATAACTCCGAGGGAGTTATCCACCATGACTTTAACCAGAGGTACACAGTTCTTTAGCCTCTTTGCAACCCATTCTTCCCAACTGAGCCAACCCAAATAGTACATTATTAGGAACTATACTGACTAATTAATTGCTTGGCTTGAACTTTCTTTCTGTTTCCCCATAAAATGTTTTATTTCTTTTCTTATTTCTCATTAAAATGTATGTTAAAGCTCTTCCTCCTTTTTATCTTCACATTTGTTGTTGCTACCCTTGTACTTCTTCATTGCTTTGGTTGTGTTTAAGGGCCTTCCCAAGAGAATAATTGGGATAAAATTTGTCATTTTAGATATATATCTTTTCTCTCTTCTTTTACTTAACATGCTCCTACAGGAATATGAAAGTGGATGGCCTCTAATCTGAGAATCAGGTTCACCGTATACTGTAAAGGAAACAAAGTCCTTAAGTTCAAGTTAGTAGAGCATATATTATAGAGTTAGGAAGAATGGACAAACATTCCACTGTTCTGGTATTTTATTCAGCCATTATTAATTGTCATCAATAACTGGACACCGTTAAGCAGTGTTGACTGAATGTGAGACGAGCAAGTCTCAGCCAACTCTTGTATCATATGGAGACTAAATTAGGCTTTTCAACAATCGCTGTTTCTAAACGGCAAGCAAAAGGTATTCTGTATTGCCCCTGTGTCCTTTATGAGTTCCATAAATAACTAATTAACCTCTGCAACAGAAGTCAGCAATAAAACAGGAGGCAGTCTCTCTGTACAAACGATGGGCATCTACGAAAAGATGTGAGCAACGCAAAGCTTGCACTCTCCTTTTTTGCAGTGTTCTCCACAGAAATTAAATGCTTATTGACTCCACATTAATATCCATTTAGTAATCTGCCATTTTTGTTTGTTTTAATATAACATGCAGTTTTAGAGTAGAAAGGAATTATGCAGTTTAGATGTATGAATATTAAAAAAGGATATAATTAAATCTGTAGCCTGAAACCTCTGTCTAAAGCTATAATGACAAATTTAGTCCATATTTATTATGGTGCACAAGGGACTTTAACTAGATCATTAGTTTATATGCCTTACTCAGTAGTGAAGTTCTAAAACTTCACATTTTGCATATTATTACATTATTCATTTTTCCAACTAGGCATAAAATATGGCTTCCCAAGAGTACAATACCTAATTCTTCAAAATATACAAAGATAGCAATAAAATGATTAAATTACAACTCTTACATCTGTTCTTCTTGTTCGATTATAAATTAAAATGTTCAAAACCAGAAGAAAACAACACAGGTAACAAATATGTTTAACCTGCGTATCTTCTCAGAATTAAAAAATTTACCCAACTCTATCCCTGCAATTACAAGTGCTGTTGGCTTATCCCGTTTTTCCACAGGTTGTTGTGTCTCTCTTTGAGAGGTCGTGAAATAGAGTATAATTTGACGATAGATTTAGAAATCACTGTCTCTGACTGATAACATGGATTAGGTGCAGTGAACTCACCATCACAGTTACTGAGAAAGGCTGATCAAAGGACTCAATGAGATTTCTGTGTGTATGAACACAGTGGTTTAAAAAACCCATAAAATGTTATGCCTGTCAGGAGAAAAATATAAAATGCTATTCTAAACCACTACCCATCATTGCAAAATGCTGCTTGGTGTTTTCTTTATCAATTACACATTAACAAATCTTTAATCCAATGATGGAAATGCACCAGTGCAGGTGACACTGACAAATTATCCTTGGCAGTCTCTGAACTCATAACACATTTCAAAGAAGACTACCTTGATATAAAATGCATGAACTATTAAATCACAATGCCTACTGAGAAATTTGATTTTAGGGAGTGTTATTAGGGAAATGGTTATTTACTGAAAAATTTGTATTTGAGAAAAATAAATGTATTTTAAACTCTATTATTCCACTCACCTGGAGGTGGTTTGTTTCCTAAAATCCTGAAATTCATAAAAACAGATACCTAAAGAAATTGTCTAAATTACTGTGGTCATAATGGAACTGAAGCAGCATTATGCAGCAAGGCATTACTGGATGCCATTGTAGGTTTCTGTGGATAAATTAGGGGAGCAGAAGTTACGAATGAGTGCTCCTTGAAAGCTCCTCAACCAATTGAGTTTTCATCAAATTGAGATACCATACTATGTTTCCAGTTTTCATCTGTCTTGAATGGCTGTATTTACTCTAGATGAAGATTACTCCTCAGGTTCCCTTGACATATGCCTTCCAGATACATTTTATGCCATTATCAAAACCATCTTTCTTTCTTTCTTTATATCAGGACTGCTTCAGTTGCAAATAGAAACATGGGAAATAAAGAACTGCATGAGTTTGAATGATCAAACTCTTCCAGTCACTGAGCTAAATCCATGTAAGCCAACTTACAAAATGCTCCCTAAAGATTTAACTTGCCGATTTCAAAAAATAATATTAGAGCTGATAATGGGCACAAAATAAATCTAAATGACGCTTCCATTAAATTGAGAGGGAGGAATAAAAAACTGGATGAAGAAAAAACTTACAAGAATTTGAAAACTCTCATGTGGAAGAGGGCTTTTTGACAAAATATTCCTGTTTACAAGACTACTTTTGATTTATGTACTAATATGTTAAAAATCTATCTTGTTCACCCAATCTGCAAGCAGAAAAAAGAGAAAGGGGAAAAGTAAAAGAAACTCACTTCATTACATGGTGTCCCTCGACAAATAAAAACTCGATCTGGCCTCTGTCCACTGCTGTTCTAAATGAGCCCAGTCAGTCTGGCCCATGTTTTTTCATTTCATTTTCTCTAGCCAAATGACTACCATCTGCTGTCACAAAGCTGTCACACAATCAGTAATGGAAGTTTTCTAAGGAATATAATGGCTGAAGTATGAATATATGACATTCCAGCTCCTATCTAGCAGGGTGAGAACAGCAACTCATTTGAAAAGAAACAGCAGTAGTGTTCTCCCACTTCTCAGCAAGTGCATTGTAATACAAATCTTTATTTGGACTCAAGACGTTGACAGGTCAATTGAACAGAATAAGTCTAGTTTATGATGCAGTTGTCAGAAGTGGTTAAAGCAGGAGTCTGTTTACCAGCGCTCTGAGATATTCCAACAATTTTTCTTGCAAACCAGCACCTTGAGGTTAATTACTTTACCAATTTGAGTAAATGGCAAGCCATATTCCCATCTGTCTCCATTAGTTCCCCACTATTTCTCAATTTATGATGACTGGGGTCAAGGCTGTGGTACAAAAGAAGAGCTAATAAAGCATGAATGGAGCAATTTTCTGTTTATACAAATGTGGTAGCCACAGCATAAATACGGAAGAGACATTTTAGAAATGCATATTCTTTGCCTTGAAAACTCTGGGTGCTAACTGTATTTAGAGAAGTAAAAAACAAACACTAGCAATGAATTGCTGGTTCCCTACTTATTTATCTTTAATAAAACCTGCTATGTGCTATGCAGCACTGCAATGACCACTTGCACCCTGGCACAGGAATTAGAAAAATTCTGAAAAGCCTACAGCAGTTGATCTCTACTAAGCTTGCTAATTCACCAAAGGCAAGCTGCCTGGGAAAGAAAAAAGAAAAATCTCTTTATTTTGGTACCAAAATGCAGCATTACTGAAGCTTTTCTTCCTCAAGTAAACATTTCTTGCTATCTATATAGGATTTAGTGCTGGAATCCCTTAAAAGCTGTTTAGGAATATGACCGATTTAAGAGCATCTCAAGGGACAATACCTATTTTATTTCTGTTTGTTCATTAAAACACTGTGAAAGTTTACTCCTGTATTAAAAAGCGTAGACTTTCTCTATTTCTTAATTTTAAATTCTGCCATAGTTATATTCTATTCAAAATACTTAGTTTCTATAACCCACACCTTAGATAAATAATTCAAGGGAAAACCTCCACCAATTTCCACAAAGTGTTAATGAATATGCTAGTTTGATAAATTTTGCCTAATCTACTTTGTCTAAACAGCGGCAGTCTAAAAACAGAAGATAATATTTTGGCCATTTGCCACAAATGGCAGAATTACTCATTAATTAAACACTACAATAAAATAAATTTTGCAGCAAATGAGGCATAAAGTACGTATTTCCCCACAAATGATTCAAAATAGAATGGAGGTAATAATGTTCTATTGCTGTTTGTGTAGCGTAAAATTTTTAATCCATGACATATCCATCAGAAGCCACAGAAACCCATTAATGTGAACCAAATCACTAAGTCCATATACATATTAATTCCTGTAACACAGGCTAGAGAATAACGTATTGTTAGATTACTACATTCATCCCTAAGATCAGACCAAAAGCCAGCCAGTAAAGATGACAGCAGAACAGTCAAAGAACAAAATCGACTACCAACTCTTCTGATTTCTTAAGTCATAAAGTAAGGTTTGCACTTCTATTCTTCACACAGTTCACATGGTCAGTTTTTCTCATTATATATTTTCTATTTTACAAAAGATTCTTCTGCTGGTAGTGTGGGTTCTAAACACTAATGTTGTTCTGACACTAAGGAAAAACAAAACCAAACACCTAAAGATGATTGGGAATGCAGAGAAGGGGAAAATGTGGTTCATTCCGTACTCATTTGGATATCATATTCCTGGTTTATGATACAACAAAAAGCAAAAACAAGGAGAGGATTTAAAATGATGAATAGTCTGTTTTTGATCTTTCAATGACATCCAGATGGACTTTTCCAGAGAAGTCCTTCTTCAAAAGAAACTTTTCCCATTTCCACTGGATAACTTCAACAACTTTCCTGATTAGAATGATTATGAGAACCTTTTTTTTTTTTTTTAATATGTATGTATTTCTCACAATGGTTCTACCCAATTTGGACCCTGTAATTACAAAGATTTTTTTAAGCTGCTTCTTTCTGCATCCACCAAGAAATAATATCTGTAAGTCAAATGCATATTTTAACCGTGCCAAATTCATACCTTGTGAAAATTTGGTGGAATTGTTATGCTCATTCAATAGTTGCTGTAATTAACAGAATTCCTTAGACCTTTTTTCCTGTTATCCTCTATTAAGAATACCCGAATGACGGACATGACATCAAAATCAGATGTTCATTACAAGTAGAGACTGTGGTAGCAAGTACAAGTACAATACACACAATACTAATAGCAAACTTTATAATATACCTCTTCATTTGCAACTTAATAGTAAAGTTTTGGTGACCTCAAACTAACCAGTTAGTCTTTCAAACAGTGAGCAGAACAGTTTTAGTTTATTTATGGAGAATAAAAGTTCAGAGTCATCTCCTTACATAAAAATACTGATGACTACATTCTGCAAGGATCCAGTTATTCTAAACAGTTGTTCTATAGTATGAGGAGCAGCTGAGGTCACTTGGTCTCTTCAGTCTGGAGAAAAAGAGACTGAAGGAAGACCTCATTGTGATGCCACTTGGTTTTTGCATTTTTTCCTTTTATAAGTTCTCTGTATTCTTTGCACATATATTTGTAGCTTTATAGCCTATTGTATTAGTGGCTAGTTTTCCCAGTAATTTTCCACGGCCTTTCCCTAGGCAGAAAAACAGAACAAATTTCAGAGCTCCATGCCCTGGAGGGTACAAGGCCCCTATCCTATCTTGGTTCTTCCTAGCTACCAAGGTTGAGAACAACTCTTTGAGATACATTTTCACGGAAAAAGTACAGCTAGTGCCAAAGTGGGGGACTCCAGAGAAGGGGCTT